>JACCPG010001067.1:0-41278 GCA_016069955.1 Drepana arcuata | reverse complement strand
CAAGTGGTTAGTGACATTAACGTTTTCTTTCCCGTGCGAAAGCCCATCGATGGGTATGCAAAGCAGCAAGTCGGTCTCTGTCTGTTAGACTTTCTGTAATTACTCATCAATTTAACGTCTTCGAACCATCCCTCAGACGGGTTTACTGACGACGCTTTCAAACACCGTAATGTTTGTAGTGTGCCATATCACTGTATTTCAGACCTCTTTTGTAAGCTAAAGGACATAGGTAGAAATATTTTTGGTATTTTGTAATATACAGGATGATCCGGCGAACTTCGTATCGACAAGGAAAGTAAATGTACTAATAGATTTGTGCGGTAATCAAGCGAGGAACATGTATCCTAGATCATGAGAATTGATTTAGGTACCTGTTCTTGAGTTATAAATGGTGTTATTTACACCTGTCTTGGTTTTATTTATATAGATAGATAAAAAGATTAGAACAAAAATTACGACGTTTTCTATCAGATAGATGTCGATGGGTGCGTCTTTAAGCTCGACAACAACAGGGGATATTGTTATAGTTACATGTCGAGGCTTATTTGAGGAAAAACGATTTCTCATACATCATATTAGCCGTAGTTTCAACTTCACCATAAGGGGTCCCTTCCGTAGGTACTTATTGTTTAGCCACGGGAAAACTAAAGGAAGAAGGAAGCTGCTTAGAAATAAAAAAAGTTACGATAATCCTACTACTAGCGCCATCTTAAAATTTTTGTTGGCAGTTTTTAATCATGATCGTGTAAAGACTAAAAGATTTTTTTTCTACAAATACAAACAAACATAATTTTTTGCTCACACTCATTTTTAATATTATATTTGATGGTATAGGGACATAGCCCAAAAGGCTCGCTTTTTTTATTCCAGCTATTTGCATTTTCATACGTATATTGTTTATATGAAAATATATGCAGTTATGTAATTGTATGCTATTGTAATTAGTTGTTTGTAAAAAAAGCAATTTCTCCTTTAATACAATTACCATTAAACGGTCCAACACAAGCGTTTTGTGCAAAACCAAATTCTGAACGAATGGAAAACGTCAAAGAAAAGTGACAATTACGTAGGTACGTAGAGGATGTAAAAACCTAAAAACATAGTATTCCTTGCTTCTATAGTAATTTCTATTGCTCTAGGGATAAAGATCAATATGCTGTGTTGCTAGTGTAGGTTTCGTTTCAGTTCAGTTCCAATCAAATCAAATAATAAGGAATAAAGCGAATGACGAATGATCATTCAAGTTTTTTTTCTTTAACTTAGGACTATTATTATCATAATATCATTCATCAGTAATTCCTGTAAACTGTGCGAGTGTGAATGTGCTATCATAAAATTTTCAGAATCCTAAAAATCATAAATTGATTTAGGCTTCACTTAAATAAAATTTTATAATAGAAAATATTTTATCAGAAACTTTGCAATATTTTCAAGGGTTTTCGTGAACATGTCTGTTTGTAGTAGTGGAGATTTGAAATTAGATTCCGCTGTAAATAGCTGGCTAAAATACGATAAGGTAAATATTAAAACCATTTATATAGTAAATATCTAGTACTAAATGAAATATTTTTATTATTATCAAGCTGTTATCTCTGGATCATCCATAATTTTTCTAGTACTAAGTTATTACATAAATTCAGTTTGTGGCATACTGTATGCCACTTGACATACATAGACTTTTAATGTAGGGTGGACTGTATAAGTATTATTTAAATAAGTGACACCATATCATAGGCAACACTTTTCAAGTTGGAGCCTGGCGGCAGCTTGATTTAACCCTCCTATTACTATTACCTCTGATGCTCTGCCCTGCTGTCTATGCATAATTTAGTACATATAAAAAATTATGAACTCTCATAAACTAGAAAATATTTCCAAACATGTTCTTAAAATTATGTTCTTATATATATCATCAAGTATGTTTTAAAGGCAAAAGTTAGAAAAAAATAATAATAATAATTATAAAAATATTAACACAGTCTGATTTATAATTGTGTGCTTTACACAGGGCTACAAGAAAGCTATATTCTAATAATAATAGCTTTATTGTAGTAATAGAAACATAGTTTATATTTCAGAATACCACATCTATAAGACTTCTTAAAACCTCTGTGGAATAAAGTTATACTTGATTCGGTATGAAAATCTTCTTATCAAGGTGTAAGCCCAAAATTAGGGTGCTCTTACACCTCTATCTTTGATATGATAGGGAATCATACTTTAAGTGCAAATAGATTGTATCCTTTTATTTATTTTTTTTTTTTTATACCACTTGGGTGGCAAACAAGCATGCGGTCCGCCTGATGGTAAGCGGTTACCGCCGCCTATGGACGCTTGCAACACCAGGGGTATCACTCGCGCGTTGCTTTAAGTTTGTCTTTCACTATGTAAGAAAGAAAGAAAGTAAAATAATTATTAAGATGGTACTAATAGTTATGTAAAATTTCATACTGGATACTTTATGATGTCTCTTTTTTTTACTTTATTAATATTACAGCGAATTAAACTTACAGCTAAAAGCCAACACTATACCTTTAAATTATACTAAATACAACTTCAACTAAAACCAAGTAGAGACATAAATTACAAAATTTAAAACTAATGAGATAAATATCACCTTAAGCTGAGAATAAGATCTTCATATGGTCAACGAACACATCAGCATCCATAAGTTTGGCAACAAGATAGCTTTACATACCTTATGCTTGTTTATTTTTTATCAGAACCCGGAAACCCGCAAGGAAGTGCTAGATGACATTACCAATGCGAGATGGGACAAGTTAAAGAATGTTATGCTGACCCGGCAGAAGTTCGGAACAGCAGGACTCCGTGGCCCCATGGGGGCTGGTTACAAGTGCATGAATGATGTGGTGGTTCTGCAGACTGCTCAGGTTTGACCTCTTATTTTCAGGCTCTAGGTTCAAATTGAACAATAATTTTACTATTGGATATCCCATGCATCGATATACAGATAGTGCCATCCACAAAGACGCGCCCCACTAATTTCTAGTTGAGGGGGTGGTGGGATGCGGGAAGAATGTCCTGACTCTATTCCTCTGTTGTAGTCTGCGTGTAGACTCAGGTAATCAGTGTCTATGGATAATACTCAAACATAAGTGGAAGGTTGCACCCTTACACTATATACTGTAAGGAAGAATAGTGAGGCGCTTCTTGGTGGATGGCACTATCTATAACATCCCCTCCTACTAGGGGAGCATCATAACAAAATTTGCTTAACAATTATTGTGCCTCACAATGTCACCGCTGTTTGAATGTGTGAAAATGTGTTTGAATTGTTTAACAAATCTAGCAATTATATCCAATCCGATACGGTTTGGATGACATGACATGATGTATGAATATACTGGTGAATGTGGACGAAGCGAAAGAGGTATGCAAGTCCAGAGAGACCTGGAGCTCCAATCTGTCTGCCTACTCTGTTAGGGACTCGGTGTTATGATATCTTTACTTCTATACTAATATTATAAAGCTGAAGAGTTTGTTTGTTTGTTTGAACGCGCTAATCTCAGGAACTATTGGTTGGAATTGAAAAATTATTTTTGTGTTGGATAGTCCATTTCTCTAGGAAGGCTTTAGGCTATATAACATCACACTACGACTAATAGGAGCGAAGCGTAAATGAAAAATGTTGCAAGAACGGGATTTTATTTTTATTTTTGAGAGCTTCCGTTGCGTGCGCTGCGTAAACAGTTTAAGTTACGAAAATATCATGTATGAGGGAATTGTTCCTCTTTATAATATATCCTCACGCCGTCCCAGAAGGGTCCCCGAAGGGGTAGGCAGAGGTGTATAGGTAGTACCCACACACCCACTTTCCGCCAGAGATACCTATATTCGGTGCCAACGTGACAGATGGCGAGTCCATCACCGTTGTACCTCTTTAAAAGTTCTAAAAAAAGTCCGCGACAGCATAATGTCTTTTAAGATTTACTCACTATAACCTTTTTTATGGCAATTAAGTCCGCGATGGGCTCCTAAACAACTTAACCGATTTCAATAAAATTTGCACACCGTTTGCAGTTTTATCCAACCTAAAATATAGGATGGCGGCGATGGGGACCGCCACCCATCACGCGGAGTGCCTCACGGCGGGAAGTGGAGTGTGGAGTGTAGGATGGGTGTATGGAATGTAAGAGGAGGTATGGCTGATAAGATGAACGAATTGATCGATGTTATGACAGAGAGCGAGTTAGATGTTGTGTGCTTGTCTGAAACCAAGCGGAAGGGTAGTTGAGTAGACGAGCTCCCGGGCGGGAGTTTAGTGCTGTGGTCAGGAGTGGCAAACACCGAGCACGCCTGCCAGGGAGTGGGAATTCTACTATCCAGCCGCTTGGCAGAATGTATGATAAGTTATGATGCGGTGAGCCCCAGACTTATTTGGGCTCGCTTTAAAATAGGCCTTACCCGACTGTTTTTAGTCGCGGTATATGCTCCGGTGGCCTCAGCGGACACTTGCGACCCGAATAAGTTCTGGGAATGTGTGAGTAATGTTCTAGAGACGAAAGAAGGGAATGAAAAGCTGATTATTTGTGGTGATCTGAATGGATGGGTCGGGACAGCCCGTAAGGATTACGAGGCAGTACTCGGCAAGTATGGTGATAAGAGAGCGAACGAGGCAGGCAAGCTGATATTAGATGTATGCATGGAGAGAGACCTTTTTGTGGCGAACACCATGTTCGACCACAAAAGGATTCATCAGTATACATGGGAACGGGAAAATGAGCGAAGCATGATAGATCTGTTTCTAATAGATCAGCGACTCAGAACACAGGTGATGGACACCAGGGTGTATAGGGGAGCTGACCTGGGAACGGACCACTTCCTAGTTATAACTAGGATAAGAGGTCTGTTCGCGGGCTGGCGATCCCGCGCTGGGGGTCCCTGTTCTGCAGTCGCAGACCGCACCAAAAGCTGGAGGCTTCAAGATGCGGCTATTAGAGACAGATATCAAGAAAGGGTATCTGAACAGCTAGCCTGTCCACCGAAAGATGTGTTTGAGAGTGTCGATGTTTGTTGGCAGTTCCTTAAGTCCAGCATATTATGCGCCGCGAAAGAGGTATGTGGCATTTCGAAAGGGCGGACAACCAAAAATGGCGATGGTTGGTGGGATGAGGAAGTGAAAGAAGAAGTTAAAAAGAAGAAGGATGCAAGACAAGACATTTTGGCTATGTCCAGCTCAAGTGAGAGTATGAAAGAAAAGATGAAAGAAAAATACCGCCTGCAAAAAAATCGTACGAAAGAGATAATAGCTCAGAAGCGTGAGAGGTTCCAAATGACTGTAGACGAAAACTGTCACAGAATTTCAAGGACAATGCAAAACTTTTTTGGAGGGAAGTTAAGAAGTCCAGAAATTGTGTTACAGCTAGTAGTAGGATGAATGTGATTTTCTCGAAGGACAATAACATACTGACTGACAAAACAGACGTCCTCAGGCGATGGAGTGAATTTTACAAAGATACGTATGATGATGATGCCGCTGATCTACTCACAGAGCTGCCTCCAACAGAATCTGTCGAGGATCCTATAGCGGATAAAATAAGTATGGGAGAGATTGTAAGTGCGATAAGAAGTCTAAAATGTGGAAAAGCTGCGGGAATAGATGGGATTACGGCTGAGATGATCAAGTACGGTGGACCAGCGGTCTGGGACGTCATCTATTTGCTATGCAATCTTTGCTGGGAAAGGGTGATGTTCCGGACGACTGGAGGCGAGCAGTCATCGTGCCTTTCTATAAAGGAAAGGGATCACGATTGGACTGCTCAAACTACAGAGCCATCAGCTTGGTCAGTTTAGCTAGTAAAGTGTATACGAAGATCCTGACGATAAGAATGCAAGAGCGATCCGAAAGATTTCTCTGGGAATCCCAAGGTGGATTTAGACCAGGAAGAGGATGCATGGATCAAACCTTCTCGCTTCGCGGAATCGCGGAAAAGTTTTTGGATATTAACCAAAAGGTTTTCTGCGCTTTCGTCGACTTGGAGAAGGCATTTGATAGAGTCGTACGAAAGGAACTCTGGGACGTGTTGCCTGGATATGGAGTGAGCAGTTCTCTACTGCATGCCGTGAAATCACTCTATAGTGATAGCGGGGCGTGCGTTAGGGTTAATGGTGAGATGTCACCCTGGTTTGATGTGAAGTCGGGGGTCAAACAAGGGTGTATCATGTCTGCCTGGCTGTTCATTATATATCTAGATAACTGTCTGAGAGCACTAAGAACGAACGGATGTGGAGTGAAAATGGGAAACTTAGTGGTCAACTGTCTATTATACGCCGATGACGCGGTTTTACTGGCGTCATCAGAGGGCGAACTGCAGTCACTAGTTACCATAATGAAAGTAGAATGTGAAAAGAAGGGGCTGCGCCTAAACGTTGGCAAGACTAAGGTTCTGGTATTCGAAAGAGATGAACAAGTGACCGAGTGTGCTATATCGGTAAATGGGCAAATTCTAGAGCAAGTGAATGAATTTGTATATCTTGGAAGCATGTTCACACGAGATGGAAAGTATGAAAAGATATTGAAAGAAGGATAACTGCCGGAAATAAGGTGAATGGAGCCATGTCGGCGTTGATGGGCAGTAAAAGTCTGAGCAAGAATGCTCGAGTTGCTGTCCACAACGCGATATTGGTACCTACCTTATTGTATGGCAGCGAATCCTGGGTATGTCAGAGGAAGTATGAAAATAGTTTGAATGCAGTCGAGATGCGATCTCTTCGAAAAATGTGCGGCGTAACGATATTAGATCGAATCCGCAATGAAGAGATTCGCAAATCAACTGGCGTGAATGAGGGCGTGATTGTAAAGACGAAGAAAGGCATGTTACGTTGGTTTGGACACATAGAAAGGATGAGTGAAGAAAGATTGACGAAACAGATATACAAAGCAAAAGTGTGTGCAAGAAGAGGCAGAGGAAGGCCACGTTCCAACTACCTGATCAAATCGATCGGACTCTCAAGGACGGGAACGTTAAGAGTACTCGAAACCGACGAGCATGTATGAAGAGACTGATGAATGTGGACGAAGCGAAAGAGGTCTGTAAGTCTAGAGAGAACTGGCGCTCTATACTCTCTGCCTACCCCGTTAGGGACTTGGCGTGATGATATGATGATAAAATATAGGATAGCTTACATCACAATTGGACCCGATAGGTGGCGCTACGATCGTGTTTCAGGAAATTTTACTTTTTCACCCGGGCGAAGCTGGGCGGGACAGCTAGTGTATGTATATGTATGATGCGTTTTGGGCGCAGCTAGTCTATATAGAATAGAATAGAATATAAGCATAACAAGATGATAATATGTTGTGCCGTTGACAGTGGCAATGCAGAGGTCGTGGATTTACTAACATACCTAGCCGTCTTGTCACTTGTGACCAAATTTTTAAAGCACTCTTGGTAGATAAGGACAAAAAATAGTTATAATAACAGTTGTTATCACTAAGCTGTCTGCAGCGGCTTCGCCCGAGGTAAATGTGCATTTATGTGATAAATAAAAGCAGATAATAGGTCCTCACGGGTCACTAGTTTTCTGCAAAACAAATATTGCAAATTCCAATCCCGATGGTACCTACCAATAAGTTTTTATGAACTTAAGTACAGTGGCTAGCTTTACGGTGAAGGAAAACTGCATACGTTTGATAAGGAATTAAAAGGCGAATGTATAGTCGTGCTTGAGTAAAATACTTCTGCGTACCCCTTTGGGAACCCTTGTGGGAAGGCGTGAACATTATATTGTTCTAAAATACAAAAATAATAATTCATTTGGTATCAAAATGCGGAATCCTATAGCGGTATCAAAGCTCTTTTTTCATTACAGGGTGTCTGTTCATACATACAGAAAGTATGTAACCAAAACCAGTTACACAATGGTGTGGTGGTTGGATTTGATGGCAGATATAACAGCAAGAGGTAAATAAATATGTATATATATCATTGTTTTTAACATACCCCTGCTTACCCCTTCGGGGACCCTTGTGGCAAGGTGTGAGAATATATTTTTATTTTAACATACTCACATCACGCCGAGTCTCACACGGGGAGAAACATATAGGCTCGCACATTTATCTGTAACTTGTACTTAAATATATATCTACTATACATACGCCTTTGAATTTCTACTCAGACGTATGCAGGTTTCCTCTCGATGTTTTCCTTCACCGTAAATCTCGTGGTGTGACTAATCACTATACTTAAGTTCAGAAAAACTCATTGGTACAGTCGGGATTTGAACTTGCGATCTTTGTGTCACAGGCAACTACTCGAACCACTCGGCCACCACGGTTTTTTTGAAGAATACTGTTCTCTAGAAATATAAAAATAACTTTTTATAAAGTTGCATGCTCAGATAAATAATTTGCCTATTGTTATCCCAAAAAAAAAATGAAAATCCATAGGAAGATACAAGGAGCGTCACATGTATGTCATGAAAAAAGTTTGCTGGATTATGTTTAATATTTTAAAGATGCTTTTGCATAATATCAGTTTATTTAATACAAATATGATGCCGTGGTGGCCGAGTGGTTCGAGCAGTTGCCTGCGACGCAAAGGTCGCAAGTTCGAATCCCGACTGTACCAATGAGTTCTTTCTGAACTTAAGTAAAGTGATTAGTCACACCACGAGCTTTACGATGAAGGAAAACATCGAGAGGAAACCTGCATACGTCTGAGAAGACATTCAAAGGCGTATGTATAGTCGTGCTTGAGTAACGGCGATGGACTCGCCATCTGTCACGTTGGCACCTAATATACCTCTGGCGGAAAGTGGGTGTGTGGGTATTACCTATACACCTCTGCCTACCCCTTCGGGGACCCTTGTGGGAAGGCGTGAGGATATATTAATTAATTAAATATGACAAATAATATTTGATTGCTTTCGTGCAAGAATCAAAAGTTCAGTTATTAGTCTTACCGCATGATACAATATCTTGTGTGTACATTAGTTATCTTAATTTGTGAGACCTTCGTGTCACGGTCACCACACTGGTTGGTCAACACAGGCAAGATAAGATTTAACTTAAACCAATTAATTTGATGTGAAATAAAACAATTTCTTTTAGATTAATTTTAGTATAAACATGACATTCAGAGCTCATTGTCCAATGTCGAAAGCGATCTTTCGCTACGCTTACGCAGTAGAAACACTACATTATGGAAAACCCCTAGAATGTATGTATTCTCGTACATATACCCCTAGAGGGTATGTTTTTTTTATACAACATGAGTGGCAAACGGTTACCGCAGCCTATTTACTTAAAAACCGAAGTATCACTTGCGCGTTGCCACTCTGTGTTCAGAGAGTTATACTGTGTTGGCAGCATAATGGGACTAATCCCTCTGCTGACAACACAATATAACAATCCTCCCCCCTCCCCAAGGTGTGTATGTGTTCGAGAATGGAGATATTGCTGGAAGGAAGAATTAATGTCTTTTGAGTGATAATTATTTGTGTCAGTAAATGGCATTCCATTGTGCCCTACATCTTTCGACGTGCAACTTGATTGATAATGAATTTCTGTTACAGTCTGTATAATCTAGCCAAGGCTTATTACTCATAAAACATGATCAATAAAAAAAATATTATTAAGAGAGAGTAGAGCGCCAGTTCTCTGTAGACATGCATACCACCTCTTTCGCTTCGTCCACATTCATCAGTCTCTTCATACGTGCTCGACGGTTTGGAGTACTCTTGAATGTCCGATCTATTTCATCCGATACTCAAGGATCTAGGTAGTAGGTAGTTGGAATGTGATCTTTCTCTGCCTCTTCTTGCATACACTTTCGCATAGTATATCTGTTTCGTCAATCTTTCTTCACTCATCCTTTCTATATGTCCAAGTCTACGTAACATGCCTTTCTTCCTCTTTTGAATAGACACACATCAAATTAATAACCAATTTTTTTATTTCAGTTTATATTTTTTTATTTACATACTAGCTGCCCCGCCCAGCTACACTTGGGTGAAAATATATAAGTTGCTATAACACGATCGCAGCGCCACCTATCGGGTTCAATTGTGAATCTAAACCATTCTCGAAATCACCTGAAAAAACAGAAAATTGTATTAAAATTGGTCCATTACAGTCGTTTTTATATAGGTACATAGATACATAAAACTCCCGCGTAGTAACGTCTGATACTGCTCAGTATATCTGTGTCATTTGTATTTAGCACTTAAAGTTTGTTACGTCACCTCGTTACAATATGCCTGTAGTATCGTCACTCAATTATCATATGTAATGTGGTTATGTTATCCTACATATACATATATTTAATGTCGTGTCTCAGATTTCCAGAGATAAATTTTCCGTAATAAGCCACGTTTGCTTATGAGCTACTTTGTCGTGTCTCTAATGAAAAACTCCGCTTACATATGTTTGTTCAATTTTATATGTAATAATAATATCCTCGGCGTGAGGATATATTTATAATATCCTCACGCCTTCCCACAAGGGTCCCCAAAGGGGTAGCCAGAGGTGTATAGGTAAAACACCCACACACCCACGCCAGAGGTATATTAGGTGCCAACGTGACAGATGGCGAGTCCATCGCCGTTACTCAACCACGACTATACATACGCCTTTTGAATTTCTTCTCAGGCGTATGCAGGTTTCCTCTCGATGTTTTCCTTCACCGTAAAGCTCGTGGTGTGGCTAATCACTGTACTTAAGTTTAGAAAAACTCATTGGTACAGTCGGGATTCGAACTTGCGATCTTTGTGTCGCAGGCAACTGCTCGAACCACTCGGCCACCACGGCTCTTTTATTTTATGTGTTTAATATATATTTTTCGCTTCGTCCACATTAATAATTCTCTTCACACATGCTGGCCGGTTTCGAATTCTCTTGACGTTCCCGTTCCGTTTAGTAAGTACTGTAAGTCAAATTAAGGACTCGGCGTGATGATATGTGTGTAAGTATGTGTATCTTCTTATAGCAAGCTGTATGTTTCTTCATTACAAATAATTGGGACTTATCTTACTATGTATTATAAATGTGAAAGTTTGTAAGTTTGGTTGCGGTTCTTTCACGGCCAAACGGCTGAACCGATTTGGCTGAAAGTTGAAATGGAGATAGCTTATACCTAGGAATAGGACATAGGCTACTTTTTTATTTTTTTAATCCTGAAAAATTCAAAGTTCTTGTATTATAATGTATGATTACTCTTTCATGGCATAGCGGCTGAACAGATTCTAGTAGGAAATTTCCAAAGCTACTTCTTCGAACTCCAAGCGGGTGAAGCCGCGGGCATAAGCTAGTAATTAATATACAGGGATATATAAAATAGAAGACTATCCGTAGAAGAACGTTTTTACCTAACACTTCCTTTTTGGATACAGTCAGCTTTTGTTCTTACCTACATTACTTACATAAGGGGCAGAACAATACCACGAACAAATCGACCGAGTACTCAAGGATGTCCAGCAACGTCGGGAGTATTCGAAACCGGTGAATATGTGAGCATGTATAAAGAGAACAATTTATGTAGATGTAGTGAAAAACGTCTGTAAGTCTAGTCCTGCAGGGTCGGCAACGCGCGAGTGATACCCCTGATGTTGCAAGCGTCCATAGGCGGCGGTAACCGCTTACCATCAGTCGGACCGCATGCTTGCCACCCATGTGGTATAAAGAAAAAAGTAGACAGGCTCTCAACTCTCAACATTGTAGGCTTGTATTAGGCTTGCATTGTAGATTCTTGGATCTTGCCATTGTTATAATTATCTTGTTTTATGTAAGCTTTGTATAGTAAGCAACGGCCTATTGTCGGGCCCACGTTATTCCCCCATACTTGGGTACTATTGCTGTAACGAAAAAAATATTGTATATGCCTAATGATTTGAAAAGAGTAACCATGGAATTTCTTGCCGGTTCTTCTCCATGGAAGCGACCAACCCGAACCGTGCTCCTTTTTCGACGTTTTATAAGTGTCCACCTGGGCCTATGTGTAATAAAAAGATTTTGATTTGATTTGATTCTCGCCTCGTACTCCCCGCCTACTCCGCGAGGGACTCAGCTTGGTATAAAACATGACAAAATAACCAATTAAGTTACTCTACTATGCAACTTGCATAGCAGCGAAAACGACTCGAGCTTTGTTCCATAACGCAATATAGGTATCATATGCCCTTGAAAACGTATAGGTATGCATAATCGCTTGTACCATCTCTTTTAGGTGACGCAAAAACGCAACAAACTACGGAATATATTCGCTTGTTCATCATGATATGTACCAGGATACCAGACAGAACCGGTTCTAATAATTGAAAGTTTCGTTAACAAACCTACATTGGACCCGCCATGTCGAGTTTGGTCTGCCCGACGATTTGATTAATGCTGTCAGATTGTAAATTGGCAAATGATTGTTATTGTCAGCAACCTTGCAACTAGCATATGTGCTACTAATATTGTGAATACGAAAGTATGCATGGATGTTTGTTATTCAATCACGCCTGAACGGCTGATCAGTATTAGGTTAAATTTGGCACAGAGATCTAGGCTAGATTAGGCTAAGGCTGTAAGTATGTTTGTATTGAATAGGCTCCGAAACTACTGGAGCGATTTAAAAAGTTCTTTCACCATTGGAAAGCTACATTCCCCCAAGGAACATAGCCTACATTTTCTTGAAAAAAAAATCTTACGTCCACCCGTGCGAAGCCGGTACGGACCGCTAGTCCACTATAAAGAAGATACAGTCTACAATAAAAAAAACTTTCTTCCATTGCCTTGTTCAGGTTTGCAGAACTGACGGCAAAGGTGTTCATATCTTCATCGATACCGGTGCACATATTCTCCGAGGTGTGCCCCACCCCTCTGGTGTCGTTCGGCACGATCCTGTACTCGGCCGCTGTGGGCATCATGGTGACCGCTTCACACAACCCCAAAGAGGACAACGGCTACAAGGTCTACTGGGGCAATGGCTCGCAAATTATATCGCCCCACGAAGATAATATATTGGTTGAGATTCTGCATTGTTTGGAGTAAGTGTATTATATAAAGTGGGTGTGTGGGTACTGCCACCTCTGCCTACCCCTTCGGGGACCCTTGTGGGCAGGCGTGAGGATATATATATTTAACAGATAATAGCAGACAAGTAGCAGTGTTCTTAGATAGCTAGTTTTTTGTTTCTGCGGATTTTTTTGTTTCGAGAACTCTGGAATGACTGTTTTAGCAGAAGCGAGACTTTTTCGTCCGTATATCTCGAATCTTAAGCATGTCTATCTCGATTAGTACAAACGCCGTTTAGGATTACGTTAAGAGCTTAACACCAGGTGGATTTTTCATTAGTAGAAGATAAATAATAATATAATATATCCTCACGCCTTCCCACAAGGGTCCCCGAAGGGGTAGGCAGAGGTGTATAGGTAATACCCACACACCCACTTTCCGCCAGAGGTATATAGGTGCCAACGTGACAGATGGCGAGTCCATCGCCGTTACTCAAGCACGACTATACATACGCCTTTTGAATTTCTTCTCAGACGTATGCAGGTTTCCTCTCGATGTTTTCCTTCACCGTAAAGCTCGTGGTGTGACTAATCACTGTACTTAAGTTTTAGAAAAACTCATTGGTACAATCGGGATTCGAACTTGCGACCTTTGCGTCGCAGGCAACAGCTCGAACCACTCGGCCACCACGGCTCAGTAGTAGTAGAAGATATGTCTCATAATAGATATGCTAGTTCATCTATCTCATTTGTTGTTGCTTCTTAAAAAAATACCTAAACTAAGTAAGTCAATCTCAATTAAAACAATATTTTTCAGCATCCCTGACGATCACTGGGAAATCGCCGAAATCCGCTCCAACCCTCTGGTAAAGGATTGTCAGACCGAAGTGACTGACAAATATATGGCGTACATACGCGACACTCTTCACACCGACGTGTTAGAGGAGAACAGACGATCTGCCATTGATGTTGTGTACAGCGCCATGCATGGCGTCGGCTACGAATACGTCGCGAAGGCCTTCCAAGTCGCCAATTTGAAGGTAACGTCAATATTTCTTTGTTATAAAACACAATAGGCATCCTACAATAGTTAGCCTCCAATTTGTTTTCAAAGCAAATAATGCTCACTGATCTCTAGTGATTAGTCCCTCGGTGGTTTTTGTTGTCGCCTGCAGAATTAAACTTACGGGTCCAAATCCTGTTTTGATTTGTCATACCCTAGGCTTTACTGTTAGAAAACTTGTGTCGAGTCTCCTGAGAGCATATTTTCGCTTGGTGGCCGGCGTTATTTATCATATATAATATAATAAATATATCCTCACGACTTCCCACAGGGGTCCCCGAAGGGGTAGGCAGAGGTGTATAGGTAATACCCACACACCCACTTTCCGCCAGAGGTATATTAGGTGCCAACGTGACAGATGGCGAGTCCATCGCCGTTACTCAAGCACGACTATACATACGCCTTTGAATTTCTTCTCAGACGTATGCAGGTTTCCTCTCGATGTTTTCCTTCACCGTAAAGCTCGTGGTGTGACTAATCACCGTACTTAAGTTCAGAAAAACTCATTGGTACAGTCGGGATTCGAACTTGCGACCTTTGCGTCGCAGGCAACTGCTCGAACCACTCGGCCACCACGGCTTTATTTATCAGCATCATTATAATTTTGAATTTCTTCTTAAACACTTGTAGACTTCGCCAAAATGTTTGCCATCACTGTAAAGCTCGTCATGAGGTAAATCATTGTACTTATGTTCTCAAAATCTTTTTGTAACCCCTCTCCCTCGAGGTCCTAATGTAGTTAATTAATGGTCCCCGGATGTATCTTAAAAATACAATATTATTTGTAACAGCCACCAATAAGTGTAAAAGA
Source organism: Drepana arcuata (assembly GCA_016069955.1). Taxonomy (NCBI): domain Eukaryota; kingdom Metazoa; phylum Arthropoda; class Insecta; order Lepidoptera; family Drepanidae; genus Drepana; species Drepana arcuata. The sequence goes on along the minus strand of JACCPG010001067.1, from coordinate 26,447 downwards.
GCAACAAGATCCGAACCCCGACTTCCCGACGGTAACATTCCCCAACCCTGAGGAGCCGGAGTGTCTGACCCTCAGCAAGCAATTGGCTGAGCAGCGGGGCGTGAGGCTGGTGCTCGTCAACGATCCTGATGCAGATCGGTTGGCGGTGGCTGAATACGATGTGAGGTAGGTCCATATTAATGTTACGTCAAGGCCTTCTGGTCTACAGGTCAGAGCACCTGGTTGCGAAGCGTATATACTGTTACGAGCTGGGGTTCGGGATAATTTAATGATAGCCGATTGTTAAACTTAAACGACACTTTATTCTATACACAGAATAATTCCGGAGACTTGTACGATAAATCCGTACACTTCGCTACAATTCTATTCACTATAACACTGATCACCACAACACAGTACTAGTACAACACAGTAAACCCTAGGTACTTAAACACTTCTACTCTCTATACACTACAACAGTAGAACACAGTAAACACTAGACACTGATACACTTCTACTCTGTGTACACTACAACACAGTAACAGTAGAACACAGTAAACACTAGGTACTGAAACACTTCACTAATACTGTAACACTCGCACTGAACTAAACTCACTAACTCTAACTCAGACTCACTAAACTAACTCTCTAAACTGACTGACTTAACTTGACTAAAACTGACTGGCAGTGCCCATCGGATACCGCCTTATATATGGCACCGGCACGATATACTAGATATCGGTGGAAGGCTCTAGACTGCCATTAAGATGTTCGTAGAATTGCCGTGTGAATGCATCCGCAGAACAATGGCCGGGCGATGAAAACAACTTGTTTACGTCCTTTCTTAATTGCATCCTTTTGTTTATATTTCCGGCTAAGTGTTGTTGCTTCGCATGGCTTTCACACGGCAAGACCTCCAGAACCTTCCATCGTAACAATACTATACACTATGTACTATGGATATAATGGATAAATCGAGGGCTTTTGTACAATTACCAGCCGGAAACAGTGGAAAGTATTCACGGGCAATGAAATGGGCGCCCTGCTCGGCTGGTGGCTGTTGAAGCAGTACAAGAGGCAGCCGAACGATGCCGAGCTGTACGTATTGGCCAGCATTGTGAGCTCCAAGATGCTAAGAGCCATCGTTAAAGGATCTGGCGAGTTTGTCGAAACCCTAACAGGATTTAAATGGATGGGTGAGTCTACTCATTTGTTATACATGATAATATGATAATGTTGATGAGCCGTGGTGGCCGAGTGGTTCGAGCAGTTGCCTGCGACGCAAAGGTCGCAAGTTCGAATCCCGACTGCACCAATGAGTTTTTCTGAACTTAAGTACAGTGATTAGTCACACCACGAGCTTTACGGTGAAGGAAAACATCGAGAGGAAACCTGCATACGTCTGAGAATTTCGCCATACGCCTTTGAAGAAATTCAAAGGCGTATGTATAGTCGTGCTTGAGTAACGGCACGTTACGTTAAGTCACGTTGGCACCTAATATACCTCTGGCGGAAAGTGAGTGTGTGGGTATTACCTATAACCTCTGCCTACCCCTTCGGGGACCCTTGTGGGAAGGCGTGAGGATATATTATATTATATATGATAATGTTATAAAGAGGAAAAAAAAAATGTTACGATTTTACTCAAAAAGTACTAGTACAAAAAGTATATTTCAACTTGTTGTTCCATATTTTTGAACGGAGGTATCCGTCACGAGTGCCACACAATTCAGTTCAGTTGTCTATTCTCATACACCCCATCTGTCAAGCCTAGACAAAATTCCTTTCTGCCCACGCTCACGCTATCTAACATTAGTTGCGGAAATAGTTATGTCATTGCCCTACAATGGATAGCGTGATCGTGAAGGGATTTTTTCTAAAGGATTGTCTTGACAGATACTTAGAGTTGTACTAAATGTATCGTCATTCGTTGTGTACAGGCAATACAACATTACTGCTACTCCAGCAAGGGAAAGTCCCCTTGTTCGCGTTCGAGGAAGCGATAGGATACATGTGCCATCACAACGTGCCTGATAAAGATGGCGTCTCAGCTGCTGTTCAGGTTGAAACATATACTAATATAATATCTATACAAATAAATAAAATTAAAAAATAATAAGAATAAAATACCTGCGACAATTCCACACAAATTGACCTAGTCCCAAATTAAGCAAAGCTTGTGTTATGATAACTAGACAACGATATATTTACTTATAAAGATAGATATATACATAAATTCATAGGACATCCAAGACTAAGGTACAAATATTCGTTTTCATCACACAAATATCTGCCCTCAGCGGGATTCGAACCCGCGACCTCAAGTTTCGCAGTCAGGAGCTCTAACCACTAGACCAGACGGCCGTCAAGAAAAATTGGAGTGTCTGTTTGTAATTTTTAAATTTTGTATCTGCCTGTAATCGCTGAAACGGCTGGACCGATTTTAACGGGACTTTCAATCGCAGATAGCTGATGTTAAAAGGAATAACTATATTTTTTGTTAAATTCCACGCAGACGAAGACGCGAGCACAGCCAGTAATAAATAAAGATGAAGCCGTGGTGGACGAGTGGTTCGAGTAGTAGTTCGAATCCCGGCTGTACCAATAAGATTTTCTGAACTTAAGTACCGTGATTAGTCACACCACGAGCTTTACGGTTTTCCTTTACCGTAAAGCTCGCGGTGTGACTCATCACTGTACTTAAGTTCAGAAAATCTCATTGGTACAGTCGGGATTCGAACTTGCCATCTTTGTGTCGCAGGCAACTGCTCGAACCACTCGGCCACCACGAAAATATAAATGTTTGCTTGATTAAGCTAATGGTGATGTATATGCATGAAGCCATGTCTGTAACTCCAGAGAAGACTGATACTCCACTGTACTGCCTACCCTTAAGGGAGTCAACGTGATTATATGTAATGTGTTACGTATTCTCATCACTGAACCATTTACCACAATTTACAACAATTACAACAATTGTTGTTCAAAGGTCGCCTCGCTGGCGTCCTTCCTGCACCAGCACGGTGGGTCGCTGGTGTCCCAGCTGCAGGCCCTGTATAAGGAGTACGGATACCACGTGACCCACAACTCGTACTACATATGCCACGAGCCCGCCACCATCCAGAAGATATTCAGAAGGATCAGGAACTATGATGGACCAGGGCTTGTAAGTACTTTTCATTAAATCAACATATTGTCATCTTTTATTTTATACCGAGACTCGTGGTTGCCGAGTGGTTCGAGTGGTCGCCCTCAACTCGAAGATTGCTAGTTCGAGACTTGAACGTATTAAAGTGTTTTTTTTAAGTATAGTGATTAAGCACAAATTCTAAGACGTATGTACAGTCGTACTTGAGAAATGTCGATAGGTTGATTCCCGCTGACACCTAAATATATAGGTGTTGAAAAGATAGGTGATCGTACACTTTTGCGAATCCCCTTTGGTTACCTACACTTGTGGGGAAATATGGAGCTGTGTTTTTTATTTGCAATAGTACGCCCTGGTTAAGTCACAGTATATACAATATGTAAGTCTAGAGAGAACTGGCGCTCTATACTCTCTTCCTACCCCGTTAGGGACTTGGCGTGATGATATGTATGTATGTATGTATATACAATTTTCTATCTATGGAACTGGGGCGTTGAGGCTTTTATACATATATACCTGCTTTTCGCGTGACCGAGCAATAGGACGACCTCCGCCATTGCTCATTTCAACCATAGACTAACTTTTAAAACATCAAAGAGGTATATCCTAAACAAATCATAATATTAATCAATCTTGATCCCCAGACTATAAAATCTGACTTCTATTATATAAACATATTTCTTGTCTGTGTGTTAGTCATTGAACTCCTCTTAAACGGAAGGATTTTGATGATTTTTGTGTTTTCAAGATTAGATTCACAATTGGACCCGATATGTGGCGGTACGATCGTGTTTCAGGAAAGTTGAATTTTTCACCCAATCGAAGCTGGGCGAGTCAGCGAGTATGAAGAATATGTAAATATATTAATGTGGTTGTATAAGTACACTGCACAGCTCTGCCTATTCCTTGTGGATCCTTGTGGGAAGGCGTAAAATAAAGATAGATATATATTATGTACTCCTTACAGCATCAAGGACGGGAACGTTAAGAGTACTCGAAACCGACGAGCATGTATCAAGAGACTGATGAATGTGGACGAAGCGAAAGAGGTATGTGTCTAGAGAGAACTGGCGCTCTATACTCTCTGCCTACACCGTTAAAGTTATGTATAGCATCAGCTGTCTGCCCGTCATAATCGGTCTAGACGTCGCTTAGTTGAGGAACCGTATATACAGGTTGGTTATTTATTTCGTTCCAGTACCCGAAGAAAGTGGGCTCGTGTGAGGTAGTGTACATAAAAGACTTTACGGCTGGGTTCAAGATGCCGGAGCTGGCGAATGGAGACGGCCATTTGAGTGAGTTGTATTTGAATGCTATAGCATCCATCTTAAACTAGTTAATAATAATAATAACCTGAGCCGTGGTGGCCGAGTGGTTCGAGCAGTTGCCTGCGACGCAAAGATCGCAAGTTCGAATCCCGACTGTACCAATGAGTTTTTCTGAACTTAAGTACAGTGATTAGTCACACCATGGGCTTTACGGTGAAGGAAAACATCGAGAGGAAACCTGCATACGTCTGAGAAGAAATTCAAAGGCGTATGTATAGTCGTGCTTGAGTAACGGCGATGGACTCGCCATCTGTCACGTTGGCACCTAATTTACCTCTGGCGGAAAGTGGGTGTGTGGGAAGGCGTGAGGATATATGATTATATAATAATAACCTTGTGGACTCGGAGGTGCCGTACTACAAGTATTCGCCCGACCCAGTTCTAGAAAATGGTCATGTCACGTTGTACTGGGATCGATCTATCATCACGGACAGGTGTTTAACCGCTCTAGTGGTAGTGGACTGCGAAACTTATGGTCGCGGGTTCGAATCCCGCTGAGGGCAGATATTTGTGTGATGAACACGAATATTTGTACCTTAGTCTTGGATGTATAATTAAATATATAGGACATGTATTTACTAGCTAACTAGACTAGCTCAATTTGCGTGAAATTGTCCCAGGTATAAAAAAAAAGAATGGCGTACACTTGTAACGTTTTCATTTGTATTGTGTAGACGTTCTGGGCACGGGCCTGGACCAGGACTACACGAGTGGCGAGATGGTGATGTTCCGGTGTGACAACGGGCTCAGTGTGACGGTGCGCACCAGCGGCACCGAGCCCAAGCTCAAGTACTACACTGAGCTCATCTGCCAGGCGCAAGACGAGAGGTGACTATCTTACTTATTATACATACCCTAGCGGTCCGACCCGGCTTCGCACGGGTGCGCGATGAGATTTTTTATAAAAGAAAATATAGCTCCTAGCTGCGTCCGCGACTTCGTCTGCGTGGACGGCTTTTTTATCTTTCATAAAAATGCTAGTGTGGAATGTAGGTGTGTGGGTATATTACCTATACACCTCTGCCTACCCCTTCGGGGACCCTTGTGGGAAGGCGTGAGGATATATTATTATTACTAGCTGTCAAATCCTGTAAGCTGTATAAATCGGTTAAGTAGTTCAGGAGCCCATCGTGGACTTGATTGCCATAAAAAAGGTTTTAGTGAGTCAATCTTAAAAGATAGACATATGCTGTCGCGGACTTTTTTTTAGAACTTTTAAAGAGGAACAATTCCCTCATACATGATATTTTCGTAACTTAAACCGTTTACGCAGCGTACGCAACGGAAGCTCTCAAAAAAGAATATTTTTTCCCGTTCTGGCAACATTATTCATTTATGCTTCGCTCCTATTGGTCGTAGCGTGATGTTATATGGCCTAAAGCCTTCCTAGAGAAATGGACTATCCAACACAAAAATAATTTTTCAATTCCAACCAGTAGTTCCTGAGATTAGCGCGTTCAAAAAAACAAACACTCTTCAGCTTTATAATATTAGTATAGATTATTTTATAAAAATGTTTATTTTTTCAATAAAAAGTATCCTATGTCACTTCTAATACCTCCAAGAATATGTATACAAAGTTTTATGATGTTTAGTAGTTTTTACGTGAAAGCGTAACAAACAAACTTACATTCACATTTATAATATAGAGCTTTCCAATGGTGAAAGAATTTTTCAAATCGGTCCAGTAGTTTCGGAGCCTTTTCAATACATACTTACATACAAACATACTTACATACAAATGTTTCCTCTTTATAATATTAGTATAGATACATCACGCCGTGTACAGGTTTGTATAGATAGTGCCGCGAAGACGCGCCCTACCAATTTCTAGTCGAGGGGGTCGCGAGATGCGGTGCTTCGGAGAGTAAGCCCGAGTGTATTAATTGTAGTGTGCGTGTGTACTCATAGGTAATCAGTGTGTACCGATGATACTCAAACATTAATTGTGAAAGGTTACACACTCACACTATAAACAGTAAGGAAGAATAGTGGGGCGCGTCTTCGTGGATGGCGCTATCTATAACGTAGCCGCTATGTTTAACGTTCGAATCTAAATATTTTCTCCTACTTCGGAGACCCTTGTGGGAAAGCGCGAATATAAGAGGTGTTTCTTTCTTTCCAGTGAACAAGAGGTGATGAACGAGAAGATGAAGGGAATGGTGCAAGAATTCATAGAAGAACTGTTGCAGCCCAAAGAGAATGGTTTGCTGGGCTGAACACCTCCAAGATACTTCGTACCGTATACGCATATAATATAAGTACAGTCGGGGGAAGGAATTCGTCCACCTTAGAGTCGATATTTGCTTGCACCAGTGCAATTATCAGTCGTGCCAACATTTCGAACTAAACAGAATATCATAGTGACGTAGAGTTATTATCGATGGTAGGAAATGCAAGATAATATAAGGCCCCCGCCCCAAAAGCTGGCCCGCGCCGAGCCGAGCCAAATAATATTTAATTTTAATTACCAGTCCAGCCCAGCTCCCTTGCTCGCGATCCAGCATGTGTTGCTTAGAACTAAAGTGCCTCTCCAGTCAGGTACTAGGTCTCGCCATTGACCGGTTAAGCAGCAAAAGTTCCCGGAACTCAACAACGAGAGACAATACAAGAAAAAACTGTAAATTGAATAGAACCTATGTATTTAATTCGAACTTCGAACGAGCCCTTAAAAAGCTTAAAGAGCCTAAAAAGGTTTGATTCTGAAATGAAACTAGATTATAGGTCAACAGCGTATACTATACAGGGGTATCTCTAGACGTTATAGACGGTGTTGCAAATATATCCTCATGACGAAGCAATAAAACCAATTGCTCCAAAGAAAACAAAATGACATCATCATTAAAATACTCACTCCGAAACACGTAACGTAACTTTATCGTAACAACCGCAATGCAATTTGTCAACTTAAGTTGTTTTTTCATTGTGTGCTATAAAAAAATTTGCAACTGTCCCACTTCTTAATGCATCCTGTATTGACCTTTGTTATCATAACAAGTAGGTACAATTTTGTATGCAGTTGTCTGCTTTAAATTCCAAAAGGTATTTAAACTACGATTACTACTATTTGATTAAGGTGTTAATTTAAAGGCTGACGAAGGATTTCTTACCCCGACTGTACATGGTATTATATCACCTTACTTAAGTTAAGACACTGCGTAATAACTTATGTCTGTTTTATTCTTCACTCTGTTCCGTCTAGCTTCTAGCTAACTATTCTAGTAATAATAATAATATATCCTCACGCCTTCCCACAAGGGTCCCCGAAGGGGTAGGCAGAGGTGTATAGGTAATACCCACACACCCACTTTCCGCCAGTCGGTCACAGTCCGCAGAGTCCATCGCCGTTACTCAAGCACGACTATACATACGCCTTTGAATTTCTTCTCAGACGTATGCAGGTTTCCTCTCGATGTTTTCCTTCACCGTAAAGCTCGTGGTGTGACTAATCACTGTACTTAAGTTCAGAAAAACTCATTGGTACAGTCGGGATTCGAACTTGCGATCTTTGTGTCGCAGGCAACTGCTCGAACCACTCGGCCGCCACGGCTTCGCACGCACTATTCTCGTAATTTATATATTATTGAAATTATTTAGTAATTAGTTTCGTTTGCTAATTGATTTTAATTACCGATTTCTGCCTACCCCTTAAGAGATCCGTGACACCAATAATTTATTTAGTCCCAATAGTGCAAAGGCAAAGACATTCCAACAGACAGACAAACATTTTTAAAAATGTTGCGGTTATTTTAATATTACAAACAGACACTTCAATTGTAATGTAGCCTTGTTTCAACATTTTGTCTTATCTCATTATTTTTTGTTTGTTCTAATTTAAATGTTTTTATTAATTTATTTATTTATGTATTGATAAAAAAAGATGCAAGTTTACAGCATTAATATATGAAATATAGCAAAAGCAAAAGCATATATTATATGAAATATATGCAATCTCAATTATTGGTCAAGTACTAGAAATATTTTTTAGAGTGTATTTAAAAATCAAAGTTAGAACTAAACTGGATCGTAACTCAAAAAGATGTACATACAACTATAGATAGTGCCATCCACGAAGACGCACCCCACTATTCTTCCTCCTAATTTATTTTGTGTAAGTGTGCAACCTTCCACAAATGTTTGAGTATTATCTTTACACACTGATTACCTATGAGTGCACACGCACACTACAATTAATAGACTCGGGGCATACTCCCCGCATCCCGCGATCCCCTCGACTAGAAATTGGTGGGGCGCGTCTTTGTGGATGGCACTGTCTATAAACAGTTATTAGATCATCATAAAACGTACTTAAGTCGAGAACATATCTTAACTCAAACCTTTGTTTAAAGAACAAATCTATATTCCCTGCAATAAGGTTCAAAATTGCATGATTATTGCAATACCAGACTAATTTAGTTGGAAGCAATCGGTGAAACGGTAGAAGTTGGTGGTCTGCAGCGCCATCTAGCGAATTCTAACGCCAAAGAATTGCTGTGACCATGTACATTGTGATAAACTAAAAACCAATTAAATTTGTAGCCGTGGTGGGCGAATGGTTGAAGTAAACACTTGCAAAGTCAGAAGGGCATACTCAAATGAGTCTTTCAAAACTAAAATACATTGATTTACCACACACGAGCCTTACTGTAAAGGAAAATATCGTGACAAAACCTGAATACGTTTGAGAAAAAAAATACGTATGTATATAGTACAATCCACGAACACGCGCTCCACTATTTTTCCTTATAGTTTATAGTGTAAGTGGGAAACCTTCCACTAATGTTTGAGTATTATCGGTACACATTGATTACCTATGAGTGCACACGCACACTACAATTAATAGACTTCACATTCCCCGCATCCTGCGACCCCCTCGACTACAAACAGGGGGGCGCGTCTTCGTGGATGGCACTGTCTATAGTCGTGCTCGAAGTGCAGACTCGCCGTCTGTCACGTTGACATCTCTCCGGCGTCATGTTGGTGTTAACTACCTTTAAGAAACCACATTTAAAATTAGTTACTAGCGGACCAATATAGTCTGATACTGTTTATAAGCTACGAGAAGCCAATAGCCAGACCCTATCGTATAGATTTATAAATATCTCGTGTTATTAACAAGTATGTATAGTCTTCTAGGGTATTTAAAACTTAAAATATCCATTTGTAGACAAACTATTTATATTATTATTGCAATTATTATGCTAATTATTTTTATTGCTTAGATATTTATTTTATTATAATTGGTTAATTAGTAATTAATATAATTATTGTATAACGCACCTATTATGTGTACTACGCACGAAATAAAACATACGGTTTTTTTTTCTTTTTACTTTATGTAGCTATGAACGATACAACACACAATTAAAAAAAGCATCAAATATATGAATTTAAAAACGAGGTAGAAAGTATAAGTAAGTAACTGATTAATACAAATACGTCTATAATTTAAAACAAAAAAATATCGTTCGAAGTTGATTGGCTCATGGAGTTTTCAACTAATTTATATTCAAATTGAGCTCAAAATCTAAAGAGGTAGAATTTTATTACTATTATAATAATTGTAAGTTTCTCTTTCACGCATAAACCACTTAACGTAATTTTACGAAATTTGGCACAGAGATAGACAGACAGATAGACATTAGCTGGATTAACACATGGATGGATTTTACTCCAGGAAAAAAATATACCAATCCTTACTAATATTATAAATGTGAATGTAAGTTTGTTTGTTACGCTTCCACGTAAAAACTACAGAACCGATTATCATGTAATTTGTACACATATTCCTGGAGGTATAAGAAGTAACATAGGATACTTTTTATTGGAAAAAAAGCTGGTTTACTGAATTTTTTTTATGGTGATGGCTTATACCCGGGATTAAGACATAGGCTACATTTGCATCCCGAAAGATTAAAATCTTTAATATTATAAAGGCAAACATTTTTATGTTGCTCTTTCCACGCGGGCGAAGCCGCGGGCATAAGTCAGTGAAGTATATTTTTACTTGGGTGAAACCAGCGGGGCACAAAAAAACAGTTGCCAAAACAACAATAAAAAAACTAATAAAAATCCATATATAGTTACTTGTTTTACCTAATTTTCGCATAAAAATCAACTGTAACAATCAAGATACACATGTGGAATCTAATTAGGTTTTTATTTCTTTTGACATTAATAGTCTGAAAAAGTTTATGAAACTAATCAATAAAAATAAATAAATAATGTTATAATTTTGTTGTTGTTAAGTTACTGTACCGTCATGAGAATATATCCACAACACCTCTAGAAATTCTAGAAGACTGTTTTGTCGTCTGAGACCCTGTATATAGGTACATACAAAATTGTACACGAAAATAAAAGTAACAGGATTGATTTTAAATATGAAATATTGATATTGTATCACGTGGCTTGCGCAGCAGCTGCCGCGGCCTCAGCCTCCGCCGCGGCAGCCGCTGCAGCCGCTTCGGCTTCTAAACGCAGTCTTTCCTTTTCTTTTATATTAAGCTCAATAAGATTATCCAGTTCTGGACTCAACAGGACCGACAGCCCAGCAGTTACTGGCACCTGGGAAAATAGGAACTTATTTTATATATATATATATCCTCACGCCATCCCACAAGGGTTCATCCCAAGGGGAAAGCAGAGGTGTGGGTAGTACCCACATACCCACTTTCCGCCAGAGATATTTTTTATGGCTTCTCAGACGTATGCAGGTTTCCTATCGATGATTTCCTTCGCCGTAAACATCTTGGTGAGACTGATCACTGTACTTAAGTTCAGAACTACTCATTGGTACAGTTAGGATTCGAATTCGAAAAGCTTTATGTTGCAGGCGCATACTTTTACTTATGCTTAAAGATACTTACTTACTAATATTACTTACTTACTTTTACTTATGATTAAAGAACTGTATTAGCCCGTAAAGAGATCCTTACACAAAACACAATACCTTGTGTATTGTGTATTGTGAACGAAATAAATAATAGATAGCATAAAACCTCGGCAAACACAGGCTTCGAAGCGTCCCACCGTTCAATGTGATTTTCAATGATTTTCACACACAGCTCCGCTTTTGGTATTATCTTGCCCATTGTTCTGAAATCGCAGTGAGATTTAGTCAAAGTATGGAATTATCCTAGCCGAAGTTAGGTCTAACGTACCTAAAGTATGGACTATTTTACTCAGAGTGAGGACTGACCTATACAAAGCAAGGACTGGGTGCCCAAAAGTCAAGATTTACCTAAAATAGAAATTAGTGAAAGTAATATCAACTGGCGTGAATGAGGGCGTGATTGTAAAGATGAAGAAAGGCATGTTACGTTTGTTTGGACACATAGAAACGATGAGTGAAGAAAGATTGACGAAACAGATATACAAAGCAAAAGTGTGTGCAAGAAGAGGCAGAGGAAGGCCACGTTCCAACTACCTGGATCAAATAGATCGGACTCTGAAGGACGGGAACGTTAAGAGTACTCGAAACCGACGAGCATGTATGAAGAGGCTGATGAATGTGGACGAAGCGAAAAAGGTATGTAAGTCTAGAGAGAACTGGCGCTCTATACTCTCTGCCTAGTGCCTACCCCGTTAGGGACTTGGCGTGATGATATGTATGTATAATAGCATTATAATACTTACTCACACCTTCCGAAAAAGGTCTCCGAAGGGTAGGCAGAGATGTGTAGGTAATACCCGCACACCCAGTAGTTATATACATACCCGGAATTTGTAAAAATACATAACTTACTGTTAAAGTCGGACGGAAGTGGTCTGTTAAAATCTTTTGGAAAGAAGTTTAAACGAATACCTTCAGCCTTCAGAGGTGATTATTTACGTTTCATAGAAAGGCAAACTCAAAGGGAGGACTAACTCAAAGGTAGGACTTACCCAAAGGAATGGCGTACTCAAACGAAGGACATGACCAAAGAAATGGCGTACTCAATGGGAGGACTTACTCAAAGAGTGGTATACAAGTTGTCTGTAGGAACTCGATCTCAAGGTCCGGTATGACGCATTTGTCGCGATCCATAATCATGATGGGCAGGTCGCCGCGACTCTTCTCCACATCTCCTTGCTTGAAAAACTCCGTCAGAACTGCGGCCTATGGTCAGTAACCAAATAATATTATAAATGTGAAAGTCTATTGGTGACATGAAAATTTGGCACAGAAATAAATTGTTAGGCGGATGAACTAATCGGAAATATTTAATATCTAATAATAAATAATATCCTCACGCCTTCCCACAAGGGTCCCCGAAGGAGTAGGCAGAGGTGTATAGGTAATACCCACACACCCACTTTCCGCCAGAGGTATATCAGGTGCCAACGTGGCAGATGGCGAGTCCATCGCCGTTACTCAAGCACGACTATACGCCTTTTAATTTCTTCTCAGACGTATACAGGTTTCCTCTCGATGTTTTCCTTCACCGTAAAGCTCGTGGTGTGACTAATCACTGTACTTAAGTTCAGAAAAACTCATTGGTACAGTCGGGATTCGAACTTGCTACCTTTGCGTCGCAGGCAACTGCTCGAACCACTCGGCCACCACGGCTTACATTCACATTTATAATATTAGTAAGAATATTATACATACAATAGTACTGAAAAGCCGAACAATTTCAATGATTTGTAACGTAACCTAAATATTTTTGAGAAGACCTAACGCTAAATCTTACGAGAAAGATCAAATTAATGTACTACGGAATTGTATATATTTCTCTCTAAAGGATAACCCAAAGTAATCATTATTATCTTTAGTATTGCACCCGTGCAAAGGTGAGGCGGGTCGCTAGTTATAAATAAAGCAAATTCGGTACTTCAATTATAAAAAAAAATACTAGGGGACCGATTTGGGCGAGGTGACCATTCTGATCTCATAACCCTGCTTCTACGGTGATCTGTTAAGGAGTATTATTGGTTTTATTCAGGGCCGGGTTTAGGGGAGGGCAGCCGGGGCTACAGCCCCGGGGCCACACTAGAGACTTCGGGAAAAAGAATACATATATTTAGACTAGTGAACACTAGTAAACAATACTTCGTTTGAATATTATTTTCGTGTTAACGTTGACACTAAAATTTAATTTCAGATCATTCTTGTGTCCCATTATATTTATAAGATTGTTAAATAATAAAATAATCTATCCTTGATGTAATAATAAAATTATTTATTGGAAAACTCGACTGTAAAAAATTCACCATTTTATTTGGAAAACAATTCGAGGCTCGGGGCCTGCGCTCCTTTGTTGCCCCGAGGCCTCCGGACCTCTAAATCCGGCATTGGTATTATTAGTACATACCGCAGTCGTCTTGACGCTCCCCCAGTCCTTGAGCTGGTCGCTGAGGTCGGCCGCGTTCATTAGCATCGCCTGCAGGGCACTCGAATGCAAGCGGTTCATCTTTTGAAAGTCCAACGCTATGCCCTTAAACTCGTTCAGCCGCCTGGTAAATGGTAGTATAAGAACAATATGTCCGTCTGTTTGTTCACGATAAACTCGAAAACTATCAAACGAATTTCCACGCGGCTCTCATCAATAGACAGAGTGATTCACGAGAAAGGTTTAGGTACATGTTGTTGAACCATAATAAAATAATATGTCCTCACGTCTTCCCATAAGGGTCCCCAAAGGGGTAGTCAGTGGTGTATAGGTAATATCCACACACACACAAATTTTCTAACAATTCCTTTAGTAATTGTTAGAAAAAATCGTAAAAGTCAAACCGCCTGGAAGCTTTAATCAAAAATGCATCACATAAGAATATTACTTCAAGTAATCAAAAGTTACATTTGAATCCAATCCAATCCACATAATCAACGCAACAATGTGATGTGAATTTACAATAGGAATAACCTTAAAGCGTAATATTTCCTTCTACCCATGCGAAGCCGGATCGTTAAGAGGTATATTATATACTAACGTTATGTACGAAGCAGTGGTGGTCGAGTGGGTTGAAGGGCTGCTTGCAACACAAACATTGCAAGTTCAAATCCCGACTGTACTGATAGAATTTTCATATCTGTCCAGTAGTTTCGGAGCCTATTCAATGCAAACAATCAAATCTTTCCTCTTTATAATTTTAGTATAGAAAATTTACTTGAAGAAGTTAGCCAAATCGGAAGCTAATATGTAATCCCTGAGGAGCAGGAGCGCCCTGTCGTAGTCGCGCCGCGGGAGCGCCTCCAGGATGTCGCAGCCCTCCGTGTTGAGGATGCACATGGCCTGCGCCAAGTGGTGGCGCTCCATCACACTGCCCTCGCTCGAGTACAGCGCTGCTAGCGTCGTCTCTGCGTATTATGTTTCATGATATAAATATTCAGCAGGAGGTAAACTTGGAAATAATTCCATAGAAGATGTACCTTTATATGATAGTAGCGGTCCGTCCCATCTTCATGTCGCAGGCGACTGTTTAAACCACGGCTTCTGAGGCTCATCATTTTTAGGGAACACCAAGATATACCAATTGAAATTCTCATAAAAAACCCAAGAGAGAAGTAAGAAAAACTCAAGCCCACCCAACTCAGGGCATAACGGAGTTTCCCGTTCGAATTTGAGGCTACCCGACTGGGGCAAGATCTCCACCTTATAGAAGTCCGTAGCCAAATAGCACAATTTTTTTCATTCGACAAATTAAGGGTTAGGTATCAGTGCGTAAAACTGTATAACTTACTGCCTTGTATGTGAAAGCTGTTGGTGGTCCCGCGATGGTCCAAGTCGTGTACCATCGCAGCTACAAGGAACATCAACGCCTGCAGATCGCTGCCAGGAAAAATATGGTTTAAAAAATAATGCATCTTAAAAGCTTTCAAATCCTTGAATAACTAGCCAAAGGACATCCTGGACATCCATACAATTCTAGGGGAGAACTCGGGCTCTCGATGTTGCAGAAATCCTAGATTCGGCTTAAGAAAGCTTAGCTAGGCATGTCACTTACGTCAGATATCCTTGCTGTACCAGTTTGTAGTTCACCATGGCAGCGTACGCCCACTGCGCTACGTTGAACGCGTGGAACCAGCTGTGGTAGGGCACGTCGCGATAGCCTTTCTTCACGTGTAAGACGAAACGAGCTAATTTGTGTTTCTTTATGTTGAATCTAACAAAAAAGTGTATGTAGCTTTAACGACAACTGTTGTACACAATGGCAACGGCTCATGGCTTTTAAAGTAGATTTATTCAGTATTTTTTCGGGTCAAAAAGTGCCCTTTTCTGTACCCTGATAAGGTGAGTAAATTTATTTCAGTACTTTTTCCGAGATAAAATAATTATATTATGATTGGTTGAATAGTTAATAGGCTAAGGACGTGCAAGCAACCAACACAGTCACTTCCTCATCTCGCATCTGACTTTAATATACCTATAGGATACACACTCGATCTCAAGGTCCGGTATGACGCATTTGTCGCGATCCATAATCATGATGGGCAGGTCGCCGCGACTCTTCTCCACATCTCCTTGCTTGAAAAACTCTGTCAGAACTGCGGCCTACATACTTAAATATTCCAACGAAAACCAATTGTGGTTTGTGGTGGCCGAGTGGTTCGAGCAGTTGCCTGCGACGCAAAGCTCCCAAGTTCGAATCCCGACTGTACCAATGAGTTTTTCTGAACTTAAGTACAGTGATTAGTCACACCACGAGCTTTACGGTGAAGGAAAACATCGAGAGGAAACCTGCATACGTCTGAGAAGAAATTCAAAGGCGTATGTATAGTCGTGCTTGAGTAACGGCGATGGACTCGCCATCTGTCACGTTGGCACCTAATATACCTCTGGCGGAAAGTGGGTGTGTGGGTATTACCTATACACCTCTGCCTACCCCTTCAGGGACCCTTGTGGGAAGGCGTGAGGATATATATATATGAGAAAACCAATTGTGGAATTACATTTTGTAATATTCGGCTGACTCGCAGCGATATCCGGACTCCTCTTTTATTTAACCTCACCAGTCTTCATCCTTACCTTTTATCGAAGCCCAGATCGGCGAACATCTTCATGGTATAGCATGGTAGTTCCCTGAGGGGCAGAGCCCGCGGGTTGAAGTGTAAGCTGGTCAAGTGAGGATGGGTGTGGTAACCGTTGCACTTCAATATTCGTTCCACCTCTGCGTCACCCACCTGCGTCGAAGACACATTTTAAGTGAGATACGGCACAACTGGTGCTACCGTTCATCAATTTTGAAATTGGCAGCCTATTTTATATAAACATATCACCAAGATTTTAATCAAGCAAATAAAGCCGGTACAGAACACGAAGGTATGTAAGTCAAAAGAGAGCTCCATACTCTCTTTACCTACCCCGAGAAGGAATAAGCGTATAAAAAATAAGACCTAGATTTTTTCACGTACATATGTTCCTACAAGCAAAGTGATCTATAGACTATTAAAATTTTAACCTTATCATTGTATATTAAACTTTTTCTAAACACATTGGAAAAAAAATTATAACGTCAGAATAAATAAACGCCGAGCCTCTGACGGAGTAGGCAGTTCTCTCGGTACCTACTTATTGTCTTTCACTCCAGTCTCTTCCTATCTCTCTTTACAATCCAATCCAACGTACCTTCATGTGATACATAACGAGCTCGTTGGCAAGTATATTCCTTATATGAGCCTCCTGTATCTTTTCGTAGACCACCGAGTGGACTATACACACGCCACAGTAGATGCTGAGAGCCAGGGCCATTTCCTCGTCCATCCCATCGAAGTATGGCTCGGTGATCTTGTTGACCAGTTGGCCTACGCCTATGATGCCAGTTTGTTCGCGGATCGGGAAGCACAGGAGATTCCTGGAGATATTGGATATCAATAGTTTTCAAACCTATTCTGATTTTTATTGAAACTTACATATAAATAAATAAATAAATACCTGGGACAATTCCACACAAATTGACCTAGTCCCAAATAGTAAGCAAAGCTTGTGTTATGATAACTAGACAACGATATATTTACTTATATAGATAGACGAGAGAGATTTACTTATATATATATATTACTTCTTTACGTGTGTACGTAACTCCACCTAAACAGCTGGCCCGAATTTAATGAAATTTTCTGTCTTCAGGTGGTTTCGGGAATATTTTAAATTCAAAATTGGACACGATAGGTGGCGCCACTGGGTTCCTAACTTTTATTTTTTCACCTGAGCGAAGCTGGGCGGGACAACTAGTACATATATAGAAACATATAAAAAGAAGAGTTTGAAGAATCTTTGTTGTCGCTGGAGTCTACTCGATAGACTGGACTACGGCTCTATTCTAAAAGTTTTTTTAATCCTCAAGTAACATACTTGCATACAACGTTAGGTAGACCATCAATGTCAGGATTGAAGGATGGGTGATCTTTGGCGACGCGGGCATTGATCAGCGCCCCGGTCTTG
Organism: Drepana arcuata; assembly: GCA_016069955.1. Classification (NCBI taxonomy): domain Eukaryota; kingdom Metazoa; phylum Arthropoda; class Insecta; order Lepidoptera; family Drepanidae; genus Drepana; species Drepana arcuata. Next base: position 8,625 of record JACCPG010001067.1, on the reverse strand, counting down.
ATCACCTCACCAGCGATACCCATGTCAAGCGGGAACCGACGCTGAATCATTTGCCCACCCTAAAGCATTCTTCCAGTGTACATAATGGACAATTGAACTTCGAAAATCTTTCTTTCTACTTAATATTAAGGTAGATATATGGTAGATTATCTATACTAATATTATAAATAGCAAGTGTGTGCAAAAAGAGGTACAGGAAGGCCACGTTCCAACTACCTGGATCAAATCGATCGGACGCTAAAGAACGGGAACGTTAAGAGTACTTGAAACCGACGAGCATGTATGAAGAGACTGGTGAATGTGGACGAAGCGAAAGAGGTATGTAACTCTAGAGAACTGGCGCTCCATAATCTCTGCCTACCCCGTTGGGGACTCGGGGTGATGATATGATGATGATGATAAAGAGGAAATATTCTAGCGACGTTCAGTTCCGTGGTCATTTGGAGGACAAGGCTAAGCTGGCGTCGAGGAAGCTCGGTGTGCTCAACAGGGCTAAGCAGTACTTCACATCTTCACAAAGGCTGCAACTTTATAAGTCGCAAGTTCGGCCACATATGGAGTACTGCTGCCACCTGTGGGCTGGAGCCCCTGGATACCAGCTAGGGCCTTTTGACGCGGTTCAGAAACGCGCCGCTAGAATTGTCGATGATCCTTTGCTCACAAGCGGCTTGGAATCACTAAGTCTGAGGAGAGACTTTGCCTCCCTGTGTGTGTTCTACCGCTTGTATAACGGGGAGTGTTCAGCAGAATTGTTCGACATGATGCCCACTTCCACCTTCTACCATCGCACCTCTCGCCATCGACGGGAAATTCATCCCCATACCTTGGAACCACAAAGGTCTCGCACTGTGCGCTTCCAAAGGAGTTTTCTTCCGCGAACGCTCAGGCTGTGGAATGAGCTCCCCGTTGAGGTTTTCCCTGGAGAGTACAGCATGGAGTTCTTCAAGAAGGGTGTGAAAAGATTCCTGCAGGGTCGGCAACGCGCGAGTGATACCCCTGGTATTGCAAGCGTCCATAGGCGGCGGTAACCGCTTACCATCAGGCGGACCGCATGCTTGTTTGCCACCCAAGTGGTATAAAAAAAAAAAAAAAAAAAAAAAAAAATATTGAATTGTCTGTTTGTTTGTATTGAAATAGGCTCAGACTAGAAACTAGACTAGACTAGACTAGGCTCAGAAACGACTGGACCGATTTCAAAAATTCTTTCACCATTGGAAAGCTATCCGTAAATATATGGGATAAAACATATCCTATGTGTAAATTTGGCTAATAGTAGATTATTTACTTTGAGCCGTGGTGGCCGAGTGGTTCGAGCAGTTAGGTACCTACGACGCAAAGGTGGCAAGTTCGAATCCCGACTGTACCAATGAGTTTTTCTGAACTTAAGTACAGTGATTAGTCACACCACGAGCTTTACGGTGAAGGAAAACATCGAGAGGAAACCTGCATACGTCTGAGAAGAAATTCAAAGGCGTATGTATAGTCGTGCTGGAGTAACGGCGATGGACTCGCCATCTGTCACGTTGGCACCTAATATACCGCTGGCGGAAAGTGGGTGTGTGGGTATCACATATATACAACTCTCACAACTCTGTCTACCCCTTCGGGGACCCTTGCGGAAAGGCGTGAGGATACATTTTTATATATTATTTTTATATTTTATTAATAAAAAAATATACAAAATAACATGTCACTGTCATATCATGATATGATGGTGTGTTAAACACGTTAGAATTACAAGGGAGAAATACCATACCATTTCAGAAAACCCATGATTAACCAGCTCCATGTGATCCACGTCGACCAGCAATACGGTGCAGTACTCAGCCTTCACCAGCGACTTGGCTTGCTCCGTGGCTATGTGCAGTAGGGTCTGAAGAGAGGCCACCTGGTGAGAACAAATGATAAGTATTCCGTTGGTACCTACTTAGATAAATATATTACTGATTAGCCACATATTGTGATCATAAGGGGCTTACTTGTGTAAACAAACGCCTGGCGATGCGCAACAACTGCTGACATTTCTGCTTCAAACTGCATTCGTATTCATATGCAATGGTCTTCTTCAGCGTTGGCCAACAAAACCTATAAAGTAACAACATACTATGTGTATAAGCCGCGCAGATAGAGAATAGATTTGAAAATGGCGGCGGGTACTTATGGTACGGTTGGCAAAACAAGTTCTCAAACATCGACTTTTAATTTTTTTATGGACTTCTTTATTTAAATTATTATTTTTTAATATTATTAATTAATAATAGTAAAAATAATTTAAAAAAATATTAATAATATACATAAGGAGTAAGGAACAAGGGTACATATAACACTGGATTTTAAAATTTGTCTTTATTAATTGTGACACAACAGAATCAGGTTACAAAAATACCACCTCACATATACAGGATGTCCAAGAAGGTGTACGACAAACTTAAGGTGAATCTACATATCAAAATATTACCTTGGTAAAATAAAAATGTTACCATTTTTAAGATATGACAAACAAAAACAACAATGAATATAACAAAAACAACAAAGTAGTATGTAACGGAAAAACTTAATAAGTACCTACTTGAAGAACTTGACTCCAAAGGGGATGTATTAACCTCATAGGGTGTTTACAATTGTCTTTAAAAACGCACCCCTAAAGTTTGACACCGGACGTTACAATACCTAATAGTTAAATGGTTTTTAGCGATACTAATCGTAGTGTCTGTCTACCATCATAATATATGGAGCTCAAGACCCGTTTGCCACTTGTGATGAAGCTGAGTTTCCCATAATTATTTTTCCTTACATTATGAAGCCTTTTTATATTTAAGAAAATGGTGTGGAATTGTTGTCATTTCCAATAACTAGTTCTGTTCTGTCCTGCGGTTTCCCTCGGTTTTTTTTTTTAAGAAACGAACAAACAAGTTATAGCTAATTGGTCAAACTGTAGCTTTCTATTGGTGAAAGATTTTTATTTTCAATCGGTCTTATAATTTTTGAGTTGAATCGTAACAGATTAAAAATCAAATCTTTCCTCTTTATAATATTAGTTAATATGTAAAAGTTTGTGAGTATGTTGGTTCCTCTTTTGAATTTTAATACATTTGGCATAGACTATTAGCTAGATTAAACATAGTAGGTAATACGTATCTACAACGCGGTCATATTAACTTGACGCATGGCTTTAATGACGTCATTTTGGCGGTCAGGTACGGTGCGAAAAATAAGCATGTAGCTAAATAAAACTATATTTTTTATTTTGGCGCATTATATATATGATTCCCGAAAAAACATACCTATATGTATAAAGAAAATCTACCATTGAACCAAACTTTAGGCGGATGACACGGTGGGGCGCATGAGCTTACAAAATAAATGTAAAACTTACAAGAAGCATTCATATATCATTATTGCGACATGTTCTTCGAGAATGTTCGGTAGCAATACGCAAACGATTACTGAGAAAGGCTTGTCCAACACAGGAAACATAACTATACGTTTCTTTACGTTGTCTTTGGGCACGAACTGAAATATAATAAAAAATCATACTTTGCACCACGCCATGTTGATGACTTTTGGTCCAAACAAAAATCCCAAGAGCCCACAACTTTATGACGTATGCAGGCCAGATAAGCATTCGGTAAAGGGATATACGTAATATCTATAGAGTTTTTCACGCCACAGAGGTGGCAAGTGGGCATTTAGCCTTTAGGCGCTTGGAGTACGCGAATTATTGGTCGCAGACTTACTAACATGATCCGTACATTACAACGATATCAGATTATTTGAATGATGGTCATGCATGGTAATCTCCTCTGCTCCTTTTCTAGAGAGTTAATATGTAGGCCTAATCCTTTTCTACTCCTACGTAAAGGGGAGCTGATGTGTATACTGTCTTGCTTGACGGCTGTCAGTGATTTTCGGCTTGGCGCGGTTACTTACAATGACAGCTGTCAGCAATTTGTTTTGACGGGCTTTTGTGTATATGCGCACCATTATCAATAAAACAGTGTTCTGAATAGCATCTTTTATTCCGCTCTATACATACGTAACAGGAGCAAATTTTAAAAAAGGAAACTGGGTGGGGAATATTTGATTCGCCGTTTCTTATTTTTTTTTGGAAATGGTGGTAACTTCAACTTTTATTTTTTCATCAATATATCATATCAAGTGTTCCATATGCGCCTTAGGTACGTTATATAAAAGATATTTTGATTTGATTTGATCCGACGATTATAATATTAGATATAAATTAAAGAGAGGTGGGCATAACGGGTTTCCCGTTCGAATTCGGAGCTGCCCGACTGGGGCAGGACCTCCACCTTATAGAAGTCCGTAGCCAAACAACAAAATTTTTTTGTGTTGTGTTCCTACGCGGTGAATAAGGTTTCCAGAAATGAGCTCCTTGGAGGGGGGAGGATTGTTACATTGTGTTGGAAGTAGAGGGATTAAACCCATTATGCTGCCAACACACTGTAACTCTCCGAACACAGAGTAGCAACGCGCAAGTGATACTTCGATATCGTGAGCGTAAATAGGCTACGGTAACCGTTTCCCATTAGGTGGGCCGTATGCTTGTTTGCCACTCTTGTAGTATAAAAAAAAATGTTACTTAAGTACCTTAATAAAAAACGAGCAATTCTCCCCTCAGAACACCCATTACTAGCTTTCTGAAAACCCTAATCACCGCATTGCTTAGTTAAGATTTGATATCCCATTTAGTTCGTATAATTACGGTAACGGTATAATTTTGCCCTTTTTGTAACAATCTCTTGTAAAGTTTGTAACTACATGAGTAAGTAGGTACTAACCGGGGTAACTATTTGTTGAAAATCTTGACCAAAATTGTGTAGATATTCAGTTTGTTCCGTGGTCGCCTTCACAACATCACAGAGTTTTGGTGTCAACTATAATTTTCAATTTCATGTTTAATAGGTCATTAATTATCTGAACCATCTTGAGTCCAGAAAATAAAGATGGTGCCATCCACGAAGACGCGCCCCAACAATTTCTAGTCGAGGGGGTCGCGAGATGCGGGGAGTAGGCCCCGAGACTATTAACTGTAGTGTGCGTGTGCACTCATAGGTAATCAGTGTGTACCGATGGTACTCAAACAAAAGAATAGTGGGACGCGTCTTTGTGGACGGCGCTATCTATATAACTAGAGTACTTAACTTTAACTACATAAAATAGGTACTACTTGCCTACACACTAGTCTCTCACGGATTAGCCTGCGAGAGTAATGCACCAGTTCTCTAAAGACTTAGGTACAAATTAGTTTTGCTTCATCCTTTTTTAATATTTGTTCAGGTTACATTACCTAATATTATGACTACCTTCAATATGGAGTAAGGTAAGCGCTGCCGAATTGGCTCTGCCGCAGGGGCCGTGTTCTATGCGCTATAGAGATTTAATCCCAACGGCAATAGAATTTAGACCATTTGATTTAAACAAGATTCTGCGGAGCTCACGTTCAATAACTTCTGAATTTTCATGACAGTTATGTAAAAATTGGAAATAGGTATGTAAGTCTAGAGAGAACTGGCCCTCTATACACTCAGCGTGATGATATGTATGTATGTATTATGCTTACGCTGATTTTATGTTTTCTCTGTAAGGCCGATGGTCCAACCGCTTCGATGTACGCCTCCATCCTGTCTCCATTCACTACAATTTGTAGAACTAGTTCAGCCTCGCATTCTTCACGAAGCTGCGAAAATAACCCCACATTTGTTTAAAGTTTATTGATCGAAATATCCAAATTAGCTGTGTTTATTAAAACTAGATTTACTAGGTAAACTAGGTTTAGGATTTGTGCTTTGCTTACCACATTATTTTTAGTTTATCGGAGGAAGGTTGGTTTTAAGTAAAAAAATTCAGAATACGTTTAAAAATCTTTATTATGTTAGTGTAGTAAATGGGTTAGTGGAATAGGTACCCATTTACTACCACTACCCCCACCTATTCGTTGTACTAACAGCTTTTTGAATAGCAATGTCGTTGCGGTTTGTAGGTACTCAGTACCAGATACGTCTTCACAAGTTTGATCCCTTATATTTAAACATTCCTGTTTCACTTATATCTTAGGCAGAAAAAGGAATCAGTAAGCATCTTACATAGGTATTTATTTTAATTTGAAGCTGAGCACAACTATCATCGCAAAGGCACATGACTAAATCCAGTATTTTCCCAGGATCACTATTTTGGAGATGTTTTCGCTTGTGTTTTTTCTGGGATGCCATGCTCTTATCTCTTTAACAAAGAAAGTAATTTAATGCTTTATTTATGTATATTAATTATGTAATTCAGTCAATGACACAAGTCCAGTCAAATCACTAAAATGAGTACCTAATTTTTTTCTTGGAAGTCAGAGCAAAGAAGGATTTCATTGATTCAATTTTTTTTAATAATCTTATTAACATACCTACTAAATGTATATTTTTTATTTCTAAATCATCAATCCTCCCCTCAAGGGCCCCCTGAAAAAATAAAGAGAGGTGTATCAGAAGTAGGTACCCACCGCAGTACCCACCCACGCATCCAATTTCGCCAGAGATATATTTTAATGTAGGTAGGGTATCAGGTATGCCGGAGCTATATCAACTTTAAATACGACTTTGAATTTGTTCGCAAACCGTAAAGCTCGTGGTGTGAATCATCGCTGTACTTGATTCAGCAAAGCTCATTCTGCAATCTAGATTTGAAATTGCAATTTTTGTGTTGCAGACAACTACTCAAACCACTAAGCTATTACGGCTTTTTTATACTAATATATTTATTTATTATTTTATATTCGGGGCGTTTGCTGTGTCGAATGATCGCATTGTCAAATTCCTGCCTGTTACATTAAAAACGATGTTAGCCTTCCCTTAGATATTATTTTATCTGTCATTAGTTTTATAATGGTTCCTTAGGTAACCACTGTTATGTTTTTCTCTCAGAACAATAACTAGTTATTGTTCTGAGGTTTTTCTTATATCATAATCATTTTTATCATATCATAATGTCAAAACATCAAAATTTATTGGCGACGCCTTCCCTTGTCAGGATGTCGCGTAAAATAAAGTAAAGGCGCATAAAGAATAGATAAATCATGCACTCTATAGAATATTTTATATATATTATATTATATCTGATATTTTGAGCTTTTCTTCTCTCGTAGTATCTTTGTACTATCTGTGGCGTAGCTATAGCTATGATATGAATGATTATGGTAATTGTTATTCTGTGGAGTTGAGTGAATAATGGTGAAATGAAGAATTGTTTTACAATTATTTGAATTTATTATCTAGTAGTTCAATTTAACTAAATACAAAAATATCTTGTAAAATGGCCGAGATACAAACTCTGATCGAGATGGGATTCTCGAAGGAACGAGCGTAAGTATCACATTAAAAAGTGTTTGCGTCTGAAGGTTAGGTTTTATTATGTATTTTCGTATTTTAGCGAGAAAGCGCTGGCTGTTACGAGTTATAAGGGCGTTGAGCCCGCAATGGAGTGGCTCTTGGCTCACGCTGATGAACCAGAGATGAGTTCTGGCCAAACAATCGGTTCGTCATCCAGTGCCGCAGCTGCCCCCCCTCCCGAGTCCTCGGCACCAACAGAAACCGCTGATGAAGCAAAGTCGTTCAAGTGTGATGAGTGTGGAAAATTGCTAAAAAACCAAGATGAAATGGAGTATCATGCAGCAAAGACAAATCATAGCAGCTTCTCAGAGTCTACAGAAGAGAAAAAAGCTCTCACTGAGGAAGAAAAGAAAGCCCAGCTAGCTCTGCTCGAGGAGAGAATGAAACAAAAGCGGAAAGAACGAGAGGAGAGAGAAAAGGTAATCTTCTGTAATATTTTAAGTTAAGTAGGTATATTTTATTAAGTACATACTATAATATTCCTTAGTTTGACTTGCGAGGATGATTTTTTTAAAACAAATCCTTCTAAACTAAAACATACTGAGCATTGGTAAATGCACTTTTAATGCTAAATCTACATTGAATACCCATCATTTATACAATATAGGTATTTTTTTACTCCAGTTTTTTTTTTACATATTGTCATCAAACTAATATGTTATAAGTATGTGCAAAAATCATAAAGTATTTAATACATATGATAATAAAATTAGCCAAAGTATAATGGAATAAAATAATTTTCAGGCTGAAGCGCTTGAGCGAGAACGTCTCCGTATCAAATCAGGCAAAGACCTCCAAGAGTCAAAGCTGAGGCTCCAGGAACAAGAGATGCAAAAGTTGGTAGAACAACGCAGGAGGGAAAAGGTTGAGGACCAAAAAGCGAGGGAACGGGTTCGGGCACAAATTGAAGCCGATAAACAGGCCAGGAAGTAAGCTGATAATTACAATTGTATATCATATTAGCTGTGTCCTGTGGTTTCAAGATAATAATAATAATAAAAGTTTTTCTGAACTTAAGTACAGTGATTAGTCACACCACGAGCTGAACGGTGAAGGAAAACATCGAGAGGAAACCTGCATACGTCTGAGAAGAAATTCAAAGGCGTATGTATAGTCGTGCTTGAGTAACGGCGATGGACTCGCCATCTGTCACGTTGGCACCTAATATACCTCTGGCGGAAAGTGGGTGTGTGGTATTACCTATACACCTCTACCTACCCCTTCGGGGACC
>JACCPG010001066.1:0-16004 GCA_016069955.1 Drepana arcuata | reverse complement strand
CTAACGGGGTAGGCAGAGAGTATAGAGCGCCAGTTCTCTCTAGACTTACACATTCTCGCTTCGTCTACATTCATCAGCCTTTCCATACATGCTCGTCGGTTTCAAGTACTCTTGAAGTTCCTGTCCTTGAGCGTCCGATCGATTTGATCTAGGTAGTTGGAACGTGGCCTTCCTGCCACTTCTTAGACACACTTTCATATAAAAAAATATATTACGTCTATATCATCAATAATAAATAAGGTAAATTAAGGTAATAAGGTATAAAGTTAGCATTTACAGTATATTAGATCAAATCGACACTTAAATATGGGAACATCAAGAGTAGCTACTTGAAACCGACGATCATGTATAAAGAGACCAATGTGGTTGGTTAACATTAAACTGTAGCACACTTAAATAAATATTATAATAATTTACTGGAATGGTAGGGAGAACAGAGCGTCAGTTTTATTTATTATAAAAAATAATTGAAATAATTTTCGGCTTTAATTACCATTCAAGGTTTAAAGTAAGTCAGTTCCACGAATTGAATGTTTTTTTTTTATATGATACAGAATTATCCGTTGTACCACAATGATAGCGAGGTCATGTTAAGAAAGGAGCTCTTACCGCTATCGCTTCCTCACAATAACCACATGCTAAAGTCGTGGGTTGATGCAACAAATGGTCGGGTCACACGAAATGGTAACATTACTAGTGGTGTTCATTAATCTAGTACCCAGGGAGAAAGAAGGTAGAGGGAAAGAAGAAGTATTTTTGCTGATAGTTAAATGAAACTTGGCCTTGGGCAAAGTCAAATCTCAAGGCTGGATATAAATCCCTGAAGGCTTTTGGCTCGCGATCCAGCGACGCCCTAAACCGAGTTTCGTACCCCACAGGGGGTGCCCTTATCTATGTTGCTTAAAAATAAAGTGCCTGGCTGGAGGCATAGGTCTCACCATTGACCGGTTAAGTAGCAAAAGTTCCCGGAACTCACGCTACGAGAGATAACACAAAAAAAATGGGTTACTTATAAGTTAACAGAACTTAAGTTTAGGATGAAATTTCATTTAAGTATATTACAAAATAATGTGATGTTATATATAGGTCTCTGAGAAAAGTATTTTTTCATTATTGATTCCGTTTGAATGTCATCACGTTAACATGTGCGAAGTTCCCGGCTACCGCTGTCTATGGACGCTTGCAACACAATGGGTTTCGCTCGCTATTGGAGAACTCCATGCTGTACTCTCTATGAAAAACCTCTACCTCAGATATTCTATTGCTGAATTTATTGTACGCTACATCATGCCCTATCGGAGACAGAGGCCAATGACGTCATCGCAGAGTCTCACAATAGGACAGTGCAACGTCTAGGCATATGCCAAACTAGGCAAATCATATCATATGCCGCGAAAGATACGCTTTCCCTCCAAGTATAGATGCGTATTGATCAGACAATGCGGCGAGCAGAGGAGACCCCCGATGACATAACAACGGTCGAATCGAGTAAAAAATCAATTCTACGGTTATGTGCTTGCGTGTTGTGTACAAAATAATGTTTAGGTTGCATCGATACATTGAAAATCGCTTTCACATTGACCTCTGATGATAGAATTTACCCATTGATTTAAGTAGTGACGTCATTTGTATATATAATAATGAGCCAAGGCAAAGGAAAACATCGTGAGGAAACCTGCAACCTATGTGGAGAAGCTTAAAGATACAGCCAAATGAATTATCGCGCTTTAATCCTTACTAATATTATAAATGTGAATGTAAGTTTGTTTGTTACGCTTTCACGTAAAAACTACAAAACCAATCATCATGAAACTTTGTACACATATTCTTGGAGGTATTAGAAGTAACATAGGATACTTTATATAAAAAAAAAACTTTTTACGAATGATATCTACGCCGACGAAGTCGCGGGTACAGCTTGTATAACTTATAAAATATAATAAAAGATAAAGTGAGCGCGTTGATGTCTTTTGTATGGCGAACAATATTGTGACCAACATAAATCGTGCCAATTAAATGAGCATTATATTTTATTGAATATTGAAACTAAATAACACATAATTAACATATAATTATCTTTATCAGTCGCTGATACCTATAGTTGCTTAAGAAAGTCTTATTAAAAGAGGCGCTCTACTCTCTCTCTACGCTCTCATAGTACAAGCTTCGGTTAACTTGTTCAATGTGTGACCGGAAGTATAAAAATAATAATAATGTAATTTAAAGATCAATTTATTTCTAGCACATTCGAAATAATAATAAACACCTGGGACAATTCCACACAAATTTAACCAGTCCCAAATTAAGCAAAGCTTGTATTATGGTAACTAGACAACGATATATTTACTTATATAGGTAGATATATACATAGATACATAGGACATCCAAGACTAAGGCACAAATACTCGTGTTCATCACACAAATATCTGCCCTCAGCGGGATGCGAACCCGCGACCTCTAGTTTCGCAGACAGGAGCTCTAACCACTAGACCAGACGGTCGTCATATAACGTCGAAATAACAAAACAGCAAATACGAACCAAAGCCTAATAATGTTGACGGTGGCACTTTGAATATGGAATGGTGGAATGTTCCCAAATTCCACCAAAATCCACCAAATGTGTACCCTTGACACGTATCCGTTGCAACGTCAATGTTTAGACAACAAAGGTGCTGTAATTATCTCACGGCACAATGGACATCTGGCTAATTAGCCTTAATGCTCCGACGGTATGCGCGTGCGCGGGACAACACGAAAATATTACTTTATTTGCTAACGCTGCCCTTAAAACGTGACGAAATCTGTGAATTTGCTCAATTAAGACATCTATACTAACATTTTAAGGGGACAGAGTTTGAATGTAAAAGCGCAAATCTCAGGAACAAGTGATGAGTGAAAAAGATGGCCGAAACAGATATACAAAGCGAAAGTGTGAGCAAGAGGCAGATACATACATGACATGAGTATCTAACATCGACTAGTACTGTTTACAATTTAAAAGATATATAATATAATATATCCTCACGCCTTCCCACAAGGGTCCCCGAAGGGGTAGGCAGAGGTGTATAGGTAATACCCACACACCCACTTTCCGCCAGAGGTATATTAGGTGCCAACGTGACAGATGGCCATCGCCGTTACTCAAGCACGACTATACATACGCCTTTGAATTTCTCTCAGACGTATGCAGGTTTCCTCTCGATGTTTTCCTTCACCGTAAAGCTCGTGGTGTGACTAATCACTGCACTTAACTTCAGAAAAACTCATTGGTACAGTTGGGATTCGAACTTGCGACCTTTGCGTCGCAGGCAACTGCTCGAACCACTCGGCCACCACGGCTTTATATATATATATATATATATATATATATATTGCTATATATATATATATATTGAGAAAGCCAAGTTTTCCCTTCTAATAAGACTCACCTGCAAAACCAATATCTTGATCAATTGTCTGTGTAAAAGTATCTTAGTAATAATTTCTTCAAAAGTAAACATAAAATTTAATATCTTAGTTATTAATATGAGAGCCGTGGTGGCCGAGTGGTTCGAGTAGTTGCCTGCGACGCAAAGGTCGCAAGTTCGAATCTCGACTGTACCAATGTGTTTTTCTGAACTTAAGTACAGTGATTAGTCACACCACGAGCTTTACGGTGAAGGAAAACATCGAGAGGAAACCTGCATACGTCTGAGAACAAACTCAAAGGCGTATAGTCGTGCTTGAGTAACGGCGATGGACTCGCCATCTGTCACGTTGGCACCTAATATACCTCTGGCGGAAAGTGGGTGTGTGGGTATTACCTATACACCTCTGCCTACCCCTTCGGGGACCCTTGTGGGAAGGCGTGAGGATGTATTATTTTATATTATTATTATAAATATTATATTTTCTACATTTTGTCCTCTTGTTTTTCTTACATACATTCTACTGTCTTAGTAACTACTTCTATCTTGTATATTACTGTTCGTAAAATAAAAATAATAATATATCCTCACGCCTTCCCACAAGGGTCCCCGAAGGGGTAGGCAGAGGTGTATAGGTAATACCCACACACCCACTTTCCGCCAGAGGTATATTAGGTGCCAACGTGACAGATGGCGAGTCCATCGCCGTTACTCCAGCACGACTACACATACGCCTTTTGATTTTTTTCTCATACGTATGTAGGTTTCCTCTCGATGTTTTCCTTCACCGTAAAGCTCGTGGTGTGACTAATCACTGTACTTAAGTTCAGAAAAACTCATTGGTACAGTCGGGATTCGAACTTGCGACCTTTGCGTCGCAGGCAACTGCTCGAACCACTCGGCCACCACGGCATAAATTGAACGGCGGTTATAAAATGAAATAGTATATTTTTGTACTGAAATTATTCTTGCGTAATCCGATTATTTACTTACAACATTTTTTTCCGTATCGAAATGACAATTTGGGATCAAAATAAAAGAGAAAAATTGTTTCTAGTTCAGAATGGCATACAACTATAATACCTGCCACTAGCACTACCGAATACTCGCTCAAATGATAATTTAATTACCTCGGAAGAACTACCCAATATCCTTCACTTTGAGATTTACGCACCGATGCGTTTAAAACCTATTAAGACAATTAGGTAAACGGGATAGTTTATAAACAATTTAGAGTCGATTAGACACTAACAGCATTTATTAGAGGTCATCCTTGACTCAGGACTCGAACCGGCAATCGATTACAATTGTGCCTCCGAGACACGATTCCGACATTTAACGCGCTTCATCCTTTTCATATTTGGGTACAATGTTAATGCCTTGAAAAACCTTGAAAAGGTCGTTATATATATCGTCACACCTTTCTGCAAAGATCCCTGAATGGGTAGGCAGAGGTATGTTGACAGTAACCACAAACCCAGTTTTCGCCGGAGATTTATTATTAAGTACCAACGTGACAGATGGCAAGTCCATCGCCGTTTCTCAAGCGCGACTATAAATACATTCGCCTTTGACTTTCTTATCAAATTCAGGTGCAGTTTTACAGGTTTCCTCTCGACGTTTACCTTCACCGTAAAGCTAAATACATATATATGGCGGCCGTCTGGTGTAGTGGTTAGAGCTTCTGGCTGCGAAACTCGGGTTCCATTCCCGCTGAGGGCAGATATTTGTGTGATGAACACGAGAATTTCTACCTTAGTCTTGGATGTCGTTTGTAATTGTATAAGTAAATGTATCGTTGTCCAGTTAACGCCGTGGTGGCCGAGTGGTTCGAGCAGTTGCCTGCGACGCAAAGGTCGCAAGTTCGAATCCCGACTGTACCAATGAGTTTTTCTCAACTTAAGTACAGTTATTAGTCACACCACGAGCTTTACGGTGAAGGAAAACATCGAGACGATGGAGTCGCCATCTGTCACGTTGGCACCTAATATACCTCTGGCGGAAAGTGGGTGTATGGGTATTACCTATACACCTCTGCCTACCCCTTCGGGGACCCTTGTGGGAAGGCGTGAGGATATTATTATAGTATCGTTGTCCAGTTACCATAACACAAACTTTGCTTAATTTTGGGACTAGGTCAATTTGTGTGGAATTGTCCCACGGTATTCAATATTATTATAATATGCAACCCCGCTGTGTTGTACAACTTGACCGTCCACCAATTATGACATATCGTGATGGACGTGTCGCTATTCGATTGAAAGAGTCGCTTTCTTGCGTTACTAGGAATGTCCCTAATTTTTTTGTTTAGATCATTCGTGTCGCCATTACGGCGCATCGCTCTTATGTATGTCGTTGTCTTATTGCAGTGCAGGAAGTGAATATTGTAGGGAAAGCTTTCCGCTTGACAATATTACTTATTATGTATTATTAGGAGCCGTGGAGGCCGAGTGGTTCGAGCAGTTGCCTGCGACGCAAAGGTCGCAAGTTCGAATCCCGACTGTACCAATGAGTTTTTTCTGAGCTTAAGTACAGTGATTAGTCACACCACGAGCTTTACGGTGAAGGAAAACATCGAGAGGAAACCTGCATACGTCTGAGAAGAAATTCAAAGGCGTATGTATGTAGGGTCCCCGAAGGGGTAGGCGGAGGTGTGTAGGTAATTCCCACACACCCACTTTCCGCCAGAGGTATATCAGGTGCCAACGTGACAGATGGCGAGTCCATCGCCGTTACTCAAGCACGACTATACATACGCCTTTGAATTTCTTCTCAGACGTATGCGGGTTTCCTCTCGATGTTTTCCTTCACCGTAAAGCTCGTGGTGTGACTAATCACTGTACTTAAGTTCAGAAAAACTCATTGGTACAGTCGGGATTCGAACTTGCGATCTTTGTGTCGCAGGCAACTGCTCGAAACACTCGGCCACCACGGCTCTAACCTATTCTCTAAAATAATCTAACTGCCAACATATCGCATTAATTGATCAAACTCAATGACAGATCAACCGAGGCGATGAGATGATTAGAGGCAATAAATAATTTCCACCCGCGAGGTATCCTCGGCGGCCTTATCGTACGATCTAGATAGATCTCAACGATATGCATTTGTAACGTTACCGTTCGTTTCGTAACTATTGTGTGGCCACGGAACTGGCGTTGATGACACCCATTTCCATTACTCATTAGCAAGCATTGCTACATACATCGCTTATATTTATTTGCATCTAACATATTAGCCGTGGTGGCCGTGTGGTTCGAATAGTTACCTGCGACAGATCGCAAGCTCGAATCCCGACTGTACCCGTTTTTCTAAACTTATGTACAGTGATTAGTCACACCACGCGCTTTACGGTGAACGACAATATCGAGAGGAAACCGGCATATGTTCGAGATGAAAGTATGTATAATCGTGCTTGAGTAACGACACTCGCCATCTGCAGCCTCGTAATCTATGTTCTACATCTACGTACAAATTATCAAATCGCGAAATTTTATCAAGATTGGTTCAGCACGTAGACGCTTTGTATTAAATCGCTTCCGCTTTCACTGATATTCCGCTCATTCGCGGGCCAAACCGCAGAAGAACTCCAGTTCCTTTCTAAAGTAAGGTCGTAGGCGCATCAAATATATATTTGCTGTATAATTTTACTGTCACGTTTCTGGTGAATCATTTTAAATTTATTTTCGTCGTAGCCTTGTTACAATAAAATGATTGAAAGATGATTTTCGTGAGACATGCTTCGTTGTAAGGTAATTTAATTCGTTCAGAATCAGCATAAACGTTACAGGCACAGTACCTCGCTAATGTACCTAGCTTATCTTCATAGGTATGCTCTTTCAAATCAAACCTCAGTTCTTATTTTAATAATAGCTATGCCCGCGACTTCGTCCATGTGGAATTAAACTAAAATTTGATTATTTTATTTCTTACAATAAAAGTAGCTTAAATTACTACTAATTACATGAGCTATCTTAGGTCTCGCCTTTGCCCGGCTAAGGGCCGTAAGATCAATCGTAGTTTAAACCACGACAGAGAGTTTAATCTTCCGTCTCTGATTATTTCATAAGATCAATGGTAGTTGATCGATGAATGATAGTTTAAACTATCGATTAATTTAAACTACCCTTTGGGAGAGTTTAAACTCCCGATGATGGATTAAACTATCATAATTTGACATTTCGCTCAAGATGTGTGTATTGTTTGTTTGTATTGAAGTTACGTTTTATGGTTATAAAATTTAAAATGGACTTTTATAACAGTGAGTCGGATTCGGATATCGAAGAATTACAAGTGTTGAACGATTTAAATAGATATAATAGTAGGCCGTATGTCGTTCGAACACGGGTAGGGACACGGTATCGAATAGAAAGTATCGATAATGTACTCATGAGTAGTATCGAAAAAAAAGTATCGTACTCATAAAAGTTTCGGAACAAAGATAGTTCGAAGTATCGAGTACTTTCCCTAGGAAAGTACTCGGTATAGAAGTTTATTTTATTTTCCAAAATATTTGAATATTTTTTAACAAGTAATGTCAAAAGTTCAGTTTCTGAGGCAGAAAAGTTGGGCACTCTCCTATTTTGACTTTCACACATTTTTAATTTAGCCTTTTATAAGAAGCACGCAATATTTGCAAAAATTTAGGTTCGCAAGGAAATCACAACAACAAACATTAATCACCACGCACGTCAGGTAACAGACAAGTGACAACTGACATACCAATGATATTGTCAAATTTCACCCTAAAAAAACAAAAAATAGAAGATGTTGCCATATCTATGGGATTAATCGAAGCTTAGCCGATCTGTCCATATTTGCCACTTGATCTTAGAACAATAGTTTAAACCATAGATTAAATTTTATCTTAGATTACATAAACCATAGTTTAAGCCTTGTTTGATCTTACGGCCCTTAGTAGCAAAAGTTCCCGGAACTCACGCTACGAGAGACAAAAAAAAAATCGGTCCAGCCGTTTCAGAGATTAGTCGGAACAAACAGACAGACGGATTATTTAAAAAAAAATGATATATGTACCGAGTATATATATGCATTTGTTTAGATATGAATAGCAACTTGTTTGACAAAAAGAGCGTACTACATAGTTACAATATTCCAAATTCAAATCAAATCAATCAAATCAAAATCTTTTTATTTCACATAGGCCCAGGTGGGCACTTATAAAACGTCGAAAAAAGAGCACGGTTCGGGTTGGTCGCTTCCATGGAGAAGAACCGGCAAGAAACTCCATGGTTACTCTTTTCAAATCATTAGGCATATACAACAATAATATTTTTTCGTTACAGCAATAGTACCCAAGTATGGGGGAACAACGTAGGCCCGACAATGGGTCGCTGCTTACTATACAAAGCATACATAAAACAAGATAATTATAACAATGTTAGCAAGATCTAAGAATCTACAAAGCCTACAATGTTCTCACATTCACAAATTAGACAAATTAAACAAGTGACACAAATATTGTCATCTGTACTGTAACTAATTCTGGTCAAGATATTGAATAAAAAAAAGTAAAATTATTATATAAAAATATATATATAATATATATCCTCACGCCTTCCCACAAGGGTCCCCGAAGGGGTAGGCAGAGATGTATAGGTAATACCCACACACCCACTTTCCGCCAGAGGTATATTAGGTGCCAACGTGACAGATGGCGAGTCCATCGCCGTTACTCCAGCACTAAAATTATTATTATAAAAAAAACCCCGAAATGAGAAAAGAAAAGATTCAGAATAGTTAGAGACATCCACAAATTTGTGCCGTTTATGAGCTACCAAGGAAGCCGCATGCGCAGAAGGAACTAGAGCCAGACTTCTTTATCTTCAACGTAGTCCTTGATTTTATAATATGCTTTTTTAATCAGAACACGTTTGATAACGTTTTTGAACTTTACATCGGTCAGTTCTATAACTGACTTTGGCAGCTTGTTGTAAAAGCGTATACTATTTATAATAAAAGACTTGCTCGTTTTTGTTAATCTATATTTCGGGATTACAATTTCATGTTTACTGCGGGTATTTTTATTATGGCAGTCGCTTTTAATTTTGTAAATCCCTCGATTTTTGCGGACATATAATATATATAATATTGCGGACATATAATATATATAATATTCAAAAAAGCAATACCAATTTTATTTTTTATGTGTCTATTGAAATTCCAAATTTAAAAACTATAATAAGTACAACACTCCACGAATCGCACTAATGCATTGAAGACCGCCGACCTCACAAAATACGAATACTCTAATAAATAAAATAATACGCACAGGTAGCAATCAACAGTCAATTTGCCAGATTAAGAATTAGGCGACCTTCAGGTACAGTCGGGCCGAAAAACCTATTAATCTCCGCGTTTCTCGTGATGGTTCAGACAATGAAAGGTCGGCTCGTATCGTTTCACGCTCGTTTGCACGATAGAGATCTCTGCACATCCTCCCGACTGTACCCATATTGTTTACAAACCAACTAAATAGAGTGTAACGCAATTTTGTGGTGTGTTAATCATTTCGATTATTACAAAAGCCGTGGTGGCCGAGTGGTTCGAGCAGTTGCCTGCGACGCAAAGGTCGTAAGTTCCAATCCCGACTGTACCAATGAGTTTTTCTGAACTTAAGTACAGTGATTAGTCAAGACACGAGCTTTACGGTGAAGGAAAACATCGAGAGGGAACCTACATACGTCTGAGAAGCAATTCAGAGGCGTATGTATAGTCGTGCTTGAGTAACGACGATGGTCTCGCCATCTGTCACGTTGGCACCTAATATACCTCTTGCGGAAAGTGGGTGTGTGGGTATTACCTATACACCTCTGCCTACCCCTTCGGGGACCCTTGTGGGAAGGCGTGAGGATATAAACGTGTCACGTTCAAACTTGAAATCTCTCCAAATTTAAACACTATTGTATTGTATTCATTTTACAAAACTTAATCACCCGCTGCCGCTTATATTGCAAACCACAAGTTCACTTTCACCGCTCAGCTGGGATGCGCAGGAGTCGCCCAACCGAGCAATCGAAATCACTTAATTACCCGTCGTTGTTCGCTAATCGAATGATTATAATTAATCGTTACTAATAATCGAAACGTAATCGATGTCATGCATATATTTGATCAATGATGGAATGAGTACTCAGATATTTCGATAAGGTTATTTGCAAAAGCGGATTGACGGGAATTTATAAGGTATTTTTATGGGCCTTATTGTGTTGAAAGAAAGACTATGTTTGGGTTTCTCTAATATTCTCAGGTTCCTAATGGTCCCGGTAGAATATCTAGTATAGTATGTACTAAGGGTCCAACATACAGACGCGAATAGCGCCTGTGATCTAGGGCGTTAGGTTAAAAGTCCATTGACTCACTTACATAATTTATGGTATTATTTAATCTGCTCAATAAATGGATGTGTTTATGTTTGCATAATTTGTAGGGTAAACATATGGTAAAACTGTATCAGATCGTAGACTCACAGACAACAAGTTACATCGGACACCATTTGTGAGGCTTCGACATGATCCTGTGAGAGGAATAATAGGCAGAGGGTTACATTTTGAACTGATCCGATATCACAAGCATTTTATTTTAGAAAAGAGCTTCATTAGTATATACCGAACATACATATACTCTAGCTTCGTTTGAGTGAAAAAAAAAAATAGAACATGATTACCGCGCCACGTATCAATTTCAATTTTAAACTAAAACTATCAAGGAGTCCAAATAACGGAAATCATGGTAAGCGATCACCGATAAAGGCTTGCAATGAGTGGGCATTTCACCCTATTTAATATATAACAGCAATAGACAAAAATCTCTTTTACCTATTAGTGAAATATCAATTACTTTGGTATATTAAGCGAATATATCGTTGCGCAAGGTAAAAGTTGGTCCGACGCCAAAGTTCAAGCTTTCCAGTTCAAAACCAGTACTTAGTAACGAGTATTTGTTAGTTAAAGCTCTTTCACTTCACAAAACTGGAAAGGGAGAAATAGTTTATCCAATGCATATATATATAGTTCGAATCCCGACTGTACCAATGAGTTTTTCTGAACTTAAGTACAGTGATTAGTCACACCACGAGCTTTACGGTGAAGGAAAACATCGAGAGGAAACCTGCATACGTCTGAAGAAATTCAAAGGCGTATGTATAGTCGTGCTTGAGTAACGGCGATGGACTCGCCATCTGTCACGTTGGCACCTAATATACCTCTGGCGGAAAGTGGGTGTGTGGGTATTACCTATACACCTCTGCCTACCCCTTCGGGGACCCTTGTGGGAAGGCATGAGGATATATATATATATATTTGTGTGTGTCCTCCGTTGTACAAACATAATTAAAACTTATGAACAGCTCTCATTTTTCAATGAGAGCTGTTTTTTTTTATACCACTTGGGTGGCAAACAAGCATCCGGTCCGCCTGATGGTAAGCGTATGGGGATGAATTCCCCATCGATGGCGAGAGGTGCGGTGGTAGAAGGTGGAAGTGGACATCATGTCGAACAATTCTGCAGAACACTCCCCGTTATACAGTTTTTTTTATTATTATTAGGTACGTAGTAAGTAGGTATGTACGTACATATATGTATAGTGTACTATTTAAGCATACCTATGTTACCCATTGGCACTAAACCAGACAGCCGACTGGTCTCGTGGTTAGAGCTCCTGACTGCAAAACTCGAGGTCGCGCGTTCGAATCCCGCTGAGGGCAGACATTTGTGTGATTAACACGAATATTTGTACCTAGTCTTGGAAGTCCTTTGTATTTATGTATATATCTATCTATATAAGTAAATATATCGTTGTCTAGTTACCATAACATAAGCTTTGCTTAATTTGTGTGGAATTGAATTGTCCCGAGGTATTTTTTTTATTTATTGGATGAAATAAAAATTTTAAAATAAATATATATATAATAACTCGTCTTGTGATGAGTTAATATATGTAAATGTATAAATGTTGAACCAGTTACATAACGCACCGTGTGAAAACCTACAATTTAAACTTTCAAGAAGTTTTTCTTTAATATTATGTTACGTTGGTTTGGACATATAGAAAGGATTAGGGAAGAACCCCGCGGTGGCCATCCTCTGTGAATAGAGGGCTCTGGGATCTCCTGAGGAACGTACCAGCCCACCTGCACTTTACCTTAGCACATCCTGGGGCGCCTAACTTCGCCCCTACTACCCTCGTTGTGCCGTCGGAAGCCCGGGCCACGTGGCGCTCCGGCCAACCCTTGGCCCGCGTCAAACCAAATTTAACCCCGCCGAGCAAGTCTGACATACATTTGAGTGTATATTTTTATATCTTCTTATTGCAACAGGCTGAGCTATCAACCAAAATCTCAACTGTAGAATCGACTCTTATCACCCGAAACGATCGGTACCGTGTGAGAATCGCCCTAGGCTGACTGAGCCATCATGAAAACAAAGTAACCAAGAATTAAAGTCAAGGCTGCCATAACAATAAAATGAAACGGTTCTTATATTAGACATGCTAATATCCGTTGGTACTTCCGAAATATGTAATCAAGGTGAATAAATATACCATAAATATACAGGTCACCAACTTACTATTATTAAATAATTTTACTTTTTTTTGTAGAGAAGCCGTGGTGGCCGAGTGGTTCGAGCAGTTGCCTGCGACGCAAAGGTCGCAAGTTCGAATCCCGACTGTACCAATGAGTTTTTTCGGAACTTAAGTACAGTGATTAGTCACACCACGAGCTTTACGGTGAAGGAAAACATCGAGAGGAAACCTGCATACGTCTGAGAAGAAATTCAAGGCGTATGTATAGTCGTGCTTGAGTAACGGCGATGGACTCGCCATCTGTCACGTTGGCACCTAATATACCTCTGGCGGAAAGTGGGTGTGTGGGTATTACCTATACACCTCTGCCTACCCCTTCGGGGACCCTTGTGGGAAGGCGTGAGGATATATATATATATACTTTTTTTTTATTTTTATTTATTCCATATCTTGACCAGAATTAGTTACAGTACTGATGACAATATTTGTGTCACTTGTTTAATTTGTCTAATTTGTGAATGTGAGAACATTGTAGGCTTTGTAGATTCTTAGATCTTGCTAACATTGTTATAATTATCTTGTTTTATGTATGCTCTGTATAGTAAGCAACGACATATTGTCGGGCCTACGTTGTTCCCCCATACTTGGGTACTATTGTTGTAACGAAAAAAATATTGTATATGCCTAATGATTTGAAAAGAGTAACCATGGAGTTTCTTGCCGGTTCTTCTCCATGGAAACGACCAACCCGAACCGTGCTTCTTTTTCGACGTTTTATAAGTGCCCACCTGGGCCTATGTGAAATAAAAAGATTTTGATTTTGATTTTAAGCTGCAGGAGAGTCTCAATTCGTACTAGTATGATAAATGCGGAATTAGAATGTTGTGTATTCTTGATAAGGTCATAAGCTAGCATTTATCTCAAAAATATCTCGAAGGGGTTATATAGGGGTTCAAAGTAATCCATATTCCTCACTCGGGATCCTAGATCGGCAATTTAGAAGGTTTTAAATCGCTTTTCCTGAGATTCTATCTTTCAAAGAAACAAACACATCTTTATAATAATAATATAATATATCCTCACGCCGTCCCACAACGGTCACCGAAGGGATAGGCAGAGGTGTATAGGTAGTACCCACACACTCACTTTCCGCCAGAGATATATTTTAGGTGCCAGCATGACAGATGGCGAGTCCATCGCCGTTACACGTGAAACATGGCTATGTAACGGCGACGGACACACCTTAATATATATAAATTTATAAAAATATAGATTATATAAATGCAAAATCGTCGTTCAGGGTCCAGCTCACAAATTGCATTATCTACTAAATACGTATAGGGCTAGAATTACTAGTGACAACTTATGCAAAGTGATTCTTCTTTCTAAAATATATACCCATACCCGCTTTGATACATGTTCCATAGGACCAAAGGTCCATTTATCAAAATCACTGCTGGAGCCACGAAATGCTACTTAAAACAATTTGTTTGTACAAATCCTAAAATGCCGACACGCCATTATTCATTGTTCCTTCTAGATTGCTTTATGCTGTACCTCCACTGCTCGTAGTTAAGCTATCAAAGCTATCAACAGCTAAATTAGCTACGTATCTTATAGCAAACGCTAATATTAATATTATAGTAAAATGCTATAGTTAATGGCCAAAAATTACTTGTCATTTGTACACAAAAATTTTAATCATAAGTTGATATTAGATATGTGTTTGACGTTAATCGTATAGTGATATATTTTAAGTGCCAACGTGACAGATGGGGAGTACATCGCCGTTACCCAAGCTCGACTATACATACGCCTTTGAATTTCATCTCAAACGTATGCCGGTTTCCTCTCGATGTTTTCCTTCACCGTTAACCTCATCACTGTACTTAGTTCATAAAAACTCATTGGTATTGGAACTTGCAACCTTAGTTTTGCAGGTAACTACTCGGACTACTCAACCAACCCGGCTTAGAAAGACTGTCAATTAATGAAGTAGTGATTAATTTGTCAGTCTTTTCCGATACTTTAAATACGCTATTAATATTTTAGCGTAGCTTTATCCCTACACGGCCCTTAAAGTGAACATTGCGAAGGCATCCACAATTTCATGGATCCTTACCGTTTTATTAGCTTGATAGCAGGTATACCATAGACAAACACGCTAACACTGTAATTACTCCAGACTCAAACGCTGCCAGTAAACGGCGCAATCGCGTAGTACAGTTGTTGGTTAATGGTCAATAAACGAAAAATACTTGGCACAAATTTAACGTTAAAGGTACGATTCCGGCTGGAGGTAGCAACGTATTTGAATTTAGAACACAAGTATTTGTATAAATTTGTTATATAATAATAATATCCTCACGCCTTCCCACAAGGGTCCCCGAAGGGGTAGGCAGAGGTGTATAGGTAATACACACACACCCACTTTCCGCCAGAGGTATATTAGGTGCCAACGTGACAGATGGCGAGTCCATCGCCGTTACTCAAGCACGACTATACATACGCCTTTGAATTTCTTCTCAGACGTATGCAGGTTTCCTCTCGATGTTTTCCTTCATCGTAAAGCTCGTGGTGTGACTAATCACCGTACTTAAGTTCAGAAAAACTCATTGGTACAGTCGGGATTCGAACTTGCGACCTTTGCGTCGCAGGCAACTGCTCGAACCACTCGGCCACCACGGCCCATACATTTGTTTAACGTAAAAATTTTACTAATATTTGACGACCGTCTTATCTTCTAATAGTTAGAACTCGCGGTCGCGGATCCGTTTTCTGCTGAGGATAGATGTTTTTATGATTAAGAAGAATATATGTTGCATAGTTTTGAATTTACTTTGTATTTACGTCAATTATACTACCTATTTAACTATATATATCGTAGTCGAGTTACCCAAAAGAAGGTTATCTTAATTTGAAACTGTGTGGATTTGTATGGAATTGTCTCAATGTATTATTTGTAATAAGCGGTGACTGTGTATCCTACTAATTTCATAAAAATGCAAAAGTTTTCAGTATGTTTGTTACTCAATCACGCCATAACGGCTGAA
>JACCPG010001065.1:0-20748 GCA_016069955.1 Drepana arcuata | reverse complement strand
ACAAAAACCAAATTTATTTTACGACTACTCATTTCAAGGGTTAACGAGAACCGCGGGTAGTATTTCAAAAGTTTTCTGTATATATTTAAGGGTTTGAGCCTGTAGTGGTGAGTGGTGCAATCACGATAACGGTGTGGTATACACCGTTATCGTGATTTATTATAAACGAAGAAAACTCTTTACTGTATATAGGTATTAGATAATATTGGTTATTTGGCAACATTTTTGATATAAGAATTTGCAACATGTATTTGTACTCTGTGGTACATATATTAAAAGATTAATTTAAGAATATGTGTGTAGGTACACCGACTAAAGTATCTAAGTACATACTAGTCACCGATTTCGTTCGGTTCTATCTAGTTTTATTTCATTTGGTGATTAAGTGTAAAATAGAATAAAGTCTAACACAATTGTTAGACACAAGATGTCATATTGTAAAATAAGCTAGCACTATCGCTTTGTTCTAAATAGTTGCCACATTATATAAATTTACCTACAATGCATAAAAATTGTGTTTATTTGAATTTAATTCCAAGTGTTTCCTTTTTCTACGTTCCAACTACCTAAATCAAATCGTTCGTATACTCAAATCTACGATCGTACCCGAAACTGTGTAGTGTGTGTAGAGATATTGAGAGATGTTATTTTGCGAATATCCAATTTAAAGCTAGGTTAGACCCCTTTGCAACCTTATTCTAGTATCACTGGCCATTTTAACTATCAGATCCATTAATTAAAATTGGATTGGATACAACGGGAACGTTTTATTAAATAGGTTATGCGTCTTCCTTTATCATTTGTGACATATCTCTTGGGAAATTTCCATAAATTTCCAATGCTTATTATTAAATCTGGCAACCAGCTATTTTGAGTCAAATTCCGGTGAACAGTTCATGTTTTACAGTACTAGGTGTAATGAACAGCCTCTTTAAGGTGCCAACGTGAGCTATAGCTAATCTATTTTGGCACGAATTTGGAATTTCTTTTCCGACGAATGCCAGGTTCCTCACAATACTTTCTATATAGCTAATTTATATAACTAATTGCTATACCTTGGTTAAAAACTTTTAAGTCCAAGCATGGTTTTTCCACTTTCTGTAGGTATAATAATAATAATAATAATATATATCCTCACGCCTTCCCACAAGGGTCCCCCAAGGGGTAGGCAGAGGTGTACAGGTAATACCCTCACACCCACTTTCCGCCAGAGGTATATTATGTGCCAACGTGACAGATGGCGAGTCCATCGCCGTTACTCAAACACGACTATACATACGCCTTTGAATTTCTTCTCAGGCATATGCAGGTTTCCTCTCGATGTTTTCCTTCACCGTAAAGCTCGTGGTGTGACTAATCACTGTACTTAAGTTCAGAAAAACTCATTGGTACTGTCGGGATTCGAACTTGCGACCTTTGCGTCGCAGGCAACTGCTCGAATCACTCGGCCACCACGGCTCTTTCTGTAGGTAGCTTTAAAAACCACGGCTTCTTACTAGAAACTATTACAGGTGAAACTAACCTGTAATAGTTTTTCGTTCTGGTATTATTTAAAATTTTTGAAGTAATCCGATTTACGCATTATTTGAAAACTGCACAATTATTTCTGAATCAAATGCCTATGCGCATAAAAACAAAATCAAAATTCATGAATAATTTTCATTGCCTTTGATATTCATGAAGACTGTTGATAAAAAAATCTGATTCAGAAACGAGAGCCTTATTGAAATAGTCGTATTCCATGCATTTTTACCAATCAGAAAGAGTATTTGAATATTTGGGAACCGTACACAATATTATTCAGTGGGAACGGAGATTGGTTTTCAAAACTGTGTTATTGTGTAGATTTAAATTGCAAATATATTTAATGACATCCTAGCTAGTAAAAAAGTTATTGTCTGACCCGGGTGGTAATATATTAGATGTATAGACAAAATCTATGTTGACATAAGCACCAAAAGTAAAATATAATATTAAGATTCCATTTCCTTAATCTACATGAAAAAGATAATAAATATCCTTATCCAGAGGGATACTATCTACCATATGTTATATCAAAATAATAATAGTAGAACATTAAAAAGATCGAGAAGAAACCTGCATACGTCTGAGAAGAAATTCAAAGTCGTATGTATAGTCGTGCTTGAGTAACGGCGATGGATTCGCCATCTATCACGTTGGCACCTCTGGCGGAAAGTGGATGTGTGGTTATTACCTATACACCTCTGCCTACCCCTTCGGGGACCCTTGTGGGAAGGCGTGAGGATATATTATTATTATTATTATATTATATTATTATTCTTTATTTGAAATACATCTCATATATAACATTTTTAAACATATATATATATATATATATATATATATATATATATATATATAACATATTTAAAAATATAAAATACAGGGGCCCACCGGTATCGGGATCAGGGTCCAAGGTACCGGTGGTTAGGGTCCCAGAGAAAGAAATCTCCTCACAATACGTGCCGTTTCGAGCAGTACTGCTTTCTGCATCAGGTACTTGATCCAACTGTCTAACGAGGGCCTCTTTTTATTATCTTATCTTTATTATTATTATATTATTAAGTAGATTAAAATTACGAAGCATCTGTTGCACCTAATCTTATTAGTTCAGCCATGATGGTTAGAACAGCAGACTTGCAAAAAGTTTTTCTAGTAACATTGGGTTTAGCTGTAGCCAAAATGATGGTAATGAATGCGTCCCTTGCCGTGGCTCAAGCTGAGCCTAACGGACCAACCAAAGTCCGAACCTTGTCTAAGGAAACCTTAGGGAGCGATTACTCCGTATACCTTTACATAATATAATTCCATTATTATTTTCGCTAAATCTAGCAGAAAATAAGCTAAATTTCTATCATGCTACATTACTTGAACTAATCAAGTAATTTTCGTTTTAAAATTCTAATCTGACGTTTAACCCTACATGGAACAGTAGAAGTGAATTATATGATGAACTAGCTGTGCCTGCGACTCCGCCGCGTGGAAATTAACTAAAAAGTTTAAGTTACTGCTTTCTAAATCCGTTAGTAAAATTCCCCGAAATTCCCAAAAAATTAAATCGGTCCAGCCGTTTCAGAGATAATCCGGAACAAACAAACAGACAGACAAAAATAAAAATAAATGATATTTTGGTGTATACCTGGCAGATACATATCAATTTCACGAGTGTTAGGGGGCGCGCTGATCCAGTAATTGTGAATTTTCGCCTGCCACTCCGCCATTTGTTGCTGAATATATAATTTGTTGAAATTGAATCTCGACGATCAAAATGACGTTATATAAAAGCGAGGTATCTGAACAAGAAGTGAATTCAATTATTATTCGCGAGAATTGATTTGAGGGCCGGGTGGGAGCATGGAAAACATTAATACATATATTCATGTCAGCATCATGATCGCATTAGCTTGATATAAGCTTGCCAGCTTGATACAGTATTTGTACACGTACATGCATTATAACAGCAATACCATTTCGCTACGCAGTAAAAAACAAACCATCAATTCCCATTCACCATTCATTCCCATTCAACTGAAAGCGTTGTCATAAAAATAAGTGTCCACGAGCATCGATCTAAGTTCGGTTGAATGCAAAATGGATTTTACTGCTCTGTTCTATCCACAGATTTGCCTCCGAGTCTTCTGTCTAGACATAATTCAATATTTTGATACTTATGACCACTGGAAAAACTAAATTCATTTGTACGAAAGTATAGAAACAGATTCCGCGTCCATCGATTGCAGTAAAACTTTTTCATAATTAAGTTTTTAATCTTGCCATCAGTTCTTGCGCTTAATATATAGTAACCAAATTGATAAAATAATTCTGTCACAGCTTTTATAATAATAATATATCCTCACGCCTTCCCACAAGGGTTCCCCGAAGGGGTAGGCAGAGGTGTATAGGTAATACCCACACACCCACTTCCCGCCAGAGGTATATTAGGTGCCAACGTGACAGATGGCGAGTCCACCGCCGTTACTCAAGCACGACTATACATACGCCTTTGAATTTCTTCTCAGACGTATGCAGGTTTCCTCTCGATGTTTTCCTTCACCGTAAAGCTCGTGGTGTGACTAATCACCGTACTTAAGTTCAGAAAAAACTCATTGGTACAGTCGGGATTCGAACTTGCGACCTTTGCGTCGCAGGCAACTGCTCGAACCACTCGGCCACCACGGCTCATTCACTTTTAAGTAACTTTAATCGTGATTATTCCCTCTAGAGAACAAGCTGCGTTGAGATAATGACGAACTACGAAATCTGATACGGATCTTCTGTGCACCTTTGGTAACCTGTGGTGGGCGTTTCAAATTGAGTTCGTTATTGACTTGCTTACATAAAGAATAACATATTATTGAATTGCAATGGTGGCAGTAAATATTTATTTACTAGTTATTTTCTTTCATTATTATTTTTTTCTATACCTATTTTTAATCTATACATGATAGAGGTGTGATAGCTATATAATCGCCTACAAAATAATAATTGCGGATTTGAACGTCGACAGAAACACTACGTTTTTCTGAACTAAAATACTTCATACGGTGATTTATCACAAAACGAGCTCTACAATTAAGCTTACAAAGCTTTCAAAGCATCGCGTGCAATCATGCACACGTTGAGGACGACATTCGAAGCCGCACGACATATAGTATGGGCTCGTCAACTGCCGTTTGCAACATTAACACGGGCATTTATAGAGTATTAGTATATGTCCGCGGCTTCGCCCGCGTGGAGTTCGAAAAAGTGGCTTATGTATTTTCCTGCTAGATTCGGTTCAGCCACTATGCCGTGAAAGAGCATCATACTTTATAATATTAGAACTTTGAATTTTCGAGATTAAAAAAAAAAAACGTAGCCTATTCCTAGGTATAAGCCATCACGATTTCAACTTTCGGCCAAATCGGTTCAGCCGTTTTGCTGTGAAAGAACCGCAAACATCCAGACTTACAAACTTTCATTTATAATATTAGTAAGATGATTATTATTAGAAGCATATTATGTAGTTATTTATTAAGGAATGAAGGGTTTACCAAATATAAGTTCATGATTTATGTTCATATACTGCCTTTACAGGTGATCCTAGCGTGACAAAGCAAAACCTAAAATAGAATTGGTTTACGTGCGTCATGGTGATAGGTATCAACAATCCTTACTAATATTATAAATGTGAATGTAAGTTTGTTTGTTACGCTTTCACGTAAAAACTACTTAACCGATCATCATGAAACTTTGTACACATATTTTCGGAGGTATTAGAAGTAACATAGGATACTTTTTGTTGAAAAAAAAGATTTTTTTAAGAAAGGTAAAAAAGCTGTCTACGCCGACGAAGTCGCGGGCACAGCTAGTATCCTATAACGTGTACATCCAACTATGAGTATTGTTGTACAACAGTCTCACCTGCGTTTAATGTGGGCTACCAATATTATATTATAAATGAGAAAGTTTGTGAGCGGGTTTGTTACTCAATCATGCCAGAAATGATGATCGGAAAGCCGAAATTTTAAAAATCTTTGCGCATTGTAAAATTAAAATAATGGAAAGCAAAATAATACTGAACTTAAATTTACATTTAAATACAGAGCTTGGCCCGCAGTCAGGTTGAATGCATAATGCATTTTCGGTTATACCACTTTAAGACTAATTAATTATCTTGAAAGCATTTTGGCAATTAGCACAGTGATTAATTTGATTCATACATCAA
The DNA here is from genome assembly GCA_016069955.1 of Drepana arcuata. Classification (NCBI taxonomy): domain Eukaryota; kingdom Metazoa; phylum Arthropoda; class Insecta; order Lepidoptera; family Drepanidae; genus Drepana; species Drepana arcuata. The sequence goes on along the minus strand of JACCPG010001065.1, from coordinate 15,020 downwards.
ACAAGCGGGCTGTAAATGTCTTATGTTGTAAAAATACAACTGAAAACACATCCTGAAGGACTGAAGCGAAACTTTTAGCAAACTAACAAGGCTTTTCGTCTCATTTTTAGCAAGCGTCTTGTCTTTGCTGTCATAAGGGCAGCTTCGTTATAAGTAGTAGTATGTATGTATATGTATAAGGCTATTACAATAAACTTTTACTCTTATTAATCTTGTTTCGTCTCGCGGATGAATGTAACGACACTTCAATAACATCGTTAAATCCTCAGAACGTGCCAATACGGAATACGTAATGTTTTTTCTGGGGTAGTTTTGAAAAATAAGTCTTAATTTTTTATGTATAACTAAAATGTATATTGCTTCACGAATGCATCTGAATGCATTTTTATATAAATAAATTGGGCCGAGTGCTTAGAGTAGTCGTCTGCAACGAATTTTGCAAGTTTGAATCCCGACTGTATCAATGAGTTTTTCAAAACAGTAATTAGTCACACCACGAGCTTTACGAAAACATCGAGAGGGAACCTGTATACGTTTGACAAGCAATTCAAAGGTATAGTCGTGATTTAGTACGAGCTGAGTATGACTATACCAAAATATATATCTGTCAAAAAGTGGTGAATATATATGTTCACCTGTTTACACAACGGGTGATATTATTTCAAGAGATTCTCGATTCTCAATTATTCAATCTAATCAATGGATCGTACGAACTGCGATGTGTATAGAAATGGAGATAGCGCCGGTGAACTGGAACGAAATATCAAGGTCCATAAATATAATAACCTGACATTCGTGTCGGGTCGACATTATATTCAGACATTGCTTCATTCTGAATTAATCACTTCAAATACCTAGTCTTTTCAACCCACTATAGTGACAATGGACGTCATGCCATAAATTGTATAAATGTTTGTTTGTTTGTTTTTTTTAACATATGTTTTTATTTATGGATCTCCAACAAAGAATACACGAAAAGTACACAAACATAATCTTTACAATCTTAAGCAAGCGTGTCCCTTCAGATGAAGGAGACCACAGCATGTATTGAGATACAGTCACTACAGGAACTTAAGCTATATAACTCGAACTAATTAATACAAAAATATGATGTAAAATATAATATGATATAAGAGTACTCGAAACCGACGAGCATGTATAAAGAGACTGAATGTGGACGAAGCGAAAGAGGTATGTAAGTCTAGAGAGAACTGGCGCTCTATACTCTAATGCCATATATCTAATTAATTTCATGATATATATGTAATTAATGTAATGCACGTCATGACTATACATACATCTTTAGAAGTAGGCAGAGATATTAGAGCGCATGTTGTCTCCAGACTAGTTATAAACCTTATTGGTTTCATCCTCATTTATCAGACTCTTTATGCATGGTCGCCGGGACCAACTCTCAATGTTTATCCATGAGTGTTCAATCGAATTACAAAAAGACATAAAAATTCAGATACGCTTCGCTTTTTAATTTCAAAACATATTTGGATGAAAGTGACTAATGATTCAAGAGAATAATGAGTCCGAATGAAAAATGCTTAATATTCTAATAAAAAAAGGAGAGGGAAGAGTGAGCGCTTTTTGCGAATTAATTTTATCCGCGGTCCAACTTATCTCGTCCGTCCTTTCGCATATCTACCTCGCAGCATTGTTCCCACCGACTTCATACAATGATATATTGTTAAAAATTAATTGACGTACCCAAATTTCTGCGAGGGAATTTGAATAATGACTTGGCGTCAACCTATAATTTGATTATGTTTTGTTATACTTCGATATTAGTTTGATTGAATTGGAATCTAAATATCTACCTAGTTTGTTAATTTTTGACAAATGCATTGCAACTAATCAATTGTATAATATAGGTTATGAAACCTTTGGTAATCTTTAGTCCATTGATGTAACACACTTTAAACATAAAAATATACAAATATTTCAAACATGATATTCTACCAAGTCTCTCACGGTTCAGGTAAAGGTAGAGCGTCAGTCCAAACAAGACATATAAAGAGCTGATCCGTGTTAATTTATATATATATATATACATATTTTTTTTGTATAGTCTCTCGTAGCGTGAGTTCCGGGAACTTTTGCTACTTAACCGGTCAATGGCGAGACCTAGGCCTCCAGCCACAATTTATGAATATAATCTAATAATATACTTATATGTAACATTACAAATTACTTCATACAATTTCAACATAATTACGTGTATACACAGTATTACAAACATAAAAGATAAAGTTGTATGTTGGTGGTAAATCAAGAATCAATGATGACGAAACAGCAAAATATGTGAATTCAAACCAATTTGGAATACGTAAGTAAGTCGCGTAACAATATTTCAATAGTAATACCGTTATCAAGTCAATCCGAATGCTTCATGCCAGGGTTCTGCAGAGGTTACGTATCTAGCGCACGTTCTGACAAATTCCCTTTATAGATGTCTTGGCATTATTTACATACATATATATACATGATGATATGTATGTATATACGTCAAGAGTACTCGAAAACAACGAGCATGTATGAAGAGACTGATGAATGTGAACGAAGCGAAAGAGGTAAGTCTAGAGAGAACTGGCGCTCTATACTCTCTGCCTACCCCGTTAGGGACTCGGCGTGAAGGTATGAGCGTAAAAGGACACAGTGCATCGTCTCTCTTACTCCTTTATGTATGTATTTTGTGCACTATATTTTCTTCATGCCCAGTATTAAGCATGCAGTGTTTACTCGTACATTTTGCTTCCTCTATTCGTGATAAATGACCGCTGGTGAACAGTGTTAACCAACTTTACCTCAAAGTTAGTTTGTGTGAAATAGTTCGTCCTATTACATTGGTCGCTATCCTCAAAGGTATTTAAATAATGAAAAACATGTTGAAATGCTCTCCATTCCTTTAACCAGTTTAATCCATGTTATAAGCATGAACGTTCATATTTAACTTTACTTTATAATACACAAGTGACACTCGAGATATCTTTAATCAATTTAAAATATTATTTCATCCGTAAATAAATTATAGCATAACATATAAACAAGCTCAAGCAAGAGGGCAGAGGACAGAGACCACGTTACAACTACCTAAATCAAATCGGTCGGACACTCAAGGAACTTCAAGAGTACTCGAACTCGGTGAACATGAATGTGGATGAAACGAAAGAGGTCTAGAGAGAGCAGGCACTCTACTCTCTCTGCTTACCCCGTTAGGAAATCGGCTATATGTATCTGTATTTTTTTTTATAAAACTTACCGACTTATTAATGTACACATTTTCAGGCATTACCTAGGTTGGATATTGCATGCTGTGTTATGCAAAAGGTAATCTGAACGTGGATAACTTGACTTTATAGCTCTCGTTCAAAAGATGCGCGTTGAAATCCAATGTGTAAAACGCTACTATGCTTCTTCTATTATTCCAATACGTATATTTAAGTACCACCAACATGCAATTTTATCCTTTATGTTTGTAAGACATACAATAATAACAATTAACTATATTTACAAAAAACAGTTGTGTAACTAACTATTAATAGATAAAATATTTGTCCCAAATCGATATCCCGAGGCAACGTGCCAAGAAGACTAGCAGCATTGCCACGCTGGATAGCAAAGCCCATTCTCTGAGCCAGATATGTTCTATCCCACCTGTCACGAGAGGTCTCGATTAGAAATATAAGTATACTAGCTGTGCCCGCGACTTCGTCGGCGTGGACGGCTTTTTTATCTGACTTTAACTTAAGCTTTAACTTTCGTAAAAATGTTTTTTTTTCCAATAAAATGTATCCTATGTTACTTCTAATACCTCCAAGAATATGTGTACAAAGTTTTATGATGATCGGTTTAGTAGTTTTTACGTGAAAGCGTAACAAACAAACTTACATTCACATTTATAATATTAGTAAGGATTATTATTAATATATATAAACAGTCAGTCACAGTCATATCACTTCATTAACCCTGACTAGGAAATAACTAGAAAACGCTAACGAATTTTACTGAAGTGAACGATGTTTACATCGATGTCTTGTGCAGAGTGAAATACTCTTGTCCACGGAAATAGGCTACGGAAACCGCTTCCTATCAGGTGGCCACGTTTGTCTGCCACTCATGTGGTATTAATAATACACATATATATATATATATATTTATAGGCAATTAAGATTAAGACACTGTGAGTATCGCCTTCCCAAAGGCACTACAGCACATTCCTTGTTGAATTTCTACTTCCCTTATCCATACAGACAAACAGGGCATTTTGCCCCACGCCTCCAATAGAAGCTCTAGAAATACTCACCTCGAAAGTAGTTTTGAAATCTGAGTCTTTGACAGAGTTGAGTTTTGAGAGAAGTTGTTTTTTCATTTAGAGTGCCAGTTCGCTCTCAAGTTACAGATCTCTTACACTTCATGCGCATAAAAAAATCTTAATCTCTTCTCTTTCGCCGGTATCGAGTTCAATCGACGTACCTACCTATATTTTTATATATAAGGTATCTAAGTCTTTAGAGAACTGGTGCTCTATTCTCTCTGCCTACCCCGTTAGGGACTCGGCGTGATGATATGATTGTCTGGTTCCCATAGTACAAGTTTAGCTTAGTTTGGGACTAGGGAAATATATGTGACAATGGCTCAATGAAGGTATTTTTATTAAAATACGAAAGTACATTTTGTCTGCCTAGGACTTTGTTTCCTAGAGACTCGAAATGTACGTATTATTTTGAAAGGATTTGTCGTCTGGGACGTTTTCACTTGTGTGAGAGCACTTCAGTTAAAATTTGTGCGGTGTGTTAGAATACGAGCAGAATACACACTTGCACACACACTCACGCTTGAACATTTATATTTAAAATTATTGTCTTCTGAATTTCTTCTGATGTAATATTTCTGTAATTACCTTAATATTCGTAAGATAAGATTGTCTGCCTGTCTGTTATCGTTTTAAGACTTGAATCTTCTTAATTCCTATGAATAGGTTTTTTCTTCAACAAGTTCTACTTCAAATTATTCATCAAATCAAATTTTGCCCTGTATTACGAAATAGCTTGGTAGTTATGTCTGGTATTATAGACATCCAAAGATGTTTGGACCATTACCCTATGAGAGTAAGGCCACAAATGTCTAACTAGGTGGTAACCCAAAGTATTTGAATAGTTAACTCTTTACTCCTACCAAAGCTTGTAGACTTCAAGGGTCCAAAAAGGAGTATGCATAGATGTAGCCACGCCCTTTTTTCTCAGGAGATATTTTCTTGTGACATATGCCGAGTCAGTTGCCGTTTCTCAAGCACGACTATACATACTTTTTTAAATTTCTAATTCCTTATGAAGATTTCACATCTGGATGTTTTCCTTGAATTTTGAATTCCTCATTGAACTTTAGTCTCATGTACACGAATTGAGGAAGGGTTCATACAGTATGAATGATGCGATTCGCGGCACAAAGGGCAGGACTCACAACATCATCAAACCGATAGTTACAAAGATAAATGATTTCGATATATGTATCGAAACTGGCGTCAGGCAACATAGGGGTTATTTCAAAATCGGCTTCAGACATTTGGCTGGTTTGATTGTCATGCTATTGACAGACAAAGCTAGCTTTCTCTGTCAATGTAACCATTTGTAACATTTCCCAACCACAATATTGCTGCACTTTGAACGTAAATTTCATTTTATATAATAATTGAACGTGCGAAGTAGCTATTTATACTGTCTTCGGCGTATTTTCTCTTTTTGCTACTTAGTAATGGGTTCTAGGTGTTATATTCTTATTCTATTAACGTAGTCAAATCAGAAACTTATGCGAACCCTCGATGTGAGCCAACGTTTTAGAACTATATGTAAATGAGTAAATTTGCAGCTTCAATTCCTGGTCAAAATTAATGTAAACTTAAGTTTTAACATACATAAGATCCGGCCATCGCTTATCATTACCGTATGATAATTGCAATCTACATTCAGGCCTCATTGTAATAACAACGTATTTTTTCGCCGGAGATATATTTAGAAGTCGACATGACAGATGGAACGCTCATATATTGATAAATAACTGTCCTTAAGTTCTGATTAACCTATTGTCACAGACTATCGAGGTTTTTACCTGCAATTTCGACTTTACAGGTGACCGGAACTAGCCGTCTGCCTCGGCAGATATTTGCTACCTCATTGATACATACAATAATTCTCCGAGGCATGCACCTTGCAATAGATTTTATACGAGATTTTTAGACATTTATACGCAAATGATAATAATCTATTAGGTAAATGAGTATACACTAAATATATCCTCACACCTTCCCACATGGGTCCCTATATATTTCAGGTGCCAACGTCAAAGATGGCAAGTCCGTCGCCGTTACTCAAGCACGACTATACATACTTTGAATTACTTCTCAAATGTATGCAGGCTTCCTCTCGATGTTTTCCTAAACCGTAAAGCTCGTGGTATCACTAATATACTTAAGTTCAGACAAACTCATTGGTACAGTCGGTATTCGAACTTGCAATCTACTGCTCGGCAACTGCTCGAACCACTCGGCCACCACGGCACAAAATAAGCGTTTTGGAATCTCATATGCAGTATAGTCTGTGGTTAACCTTTGCGAATAACTTTTAAAGGTATTTGTACAAAAGATACAACTGCTCGTTTTATGACTGCAGATGCAGCACAAGACGGTAAAATATAAAACATTTCTTAGAATGAAACTGCATTCCATACGTTACTGTTGCTACTTGGCACTGCTCTTTATCAACCGTTCACATTGAGTGTGTACCAATCCCAATTATACACCGGTATCTCTTGATTATTTACACGTCGAGGTACATAAACAAGGTTTAACGTTACATTTAGCCTGTTTATGTTCTGTAAACTAACCACGAGATACTGAAAGTTTTGTAGAAATAAAAACTGTAAAATTATGTCTTTTTAAAACATAGATAATACGGTTTAATGATAACTATACGTTTTTAATTTTATGTTTCAATAAAAATAAAAGAAAAATAATAAAACTTATTGTATAAACGACTCTGTCCCTCTGCCAAGAGGGAAATAAGTTTTATGTTACTTACACGTCAAGTCCACCCAATGTAAACTCAGGAACACCAACACATAGAAGATACTTCTGGCTTCAGCACTGGTAACTGCTAATCCTCAGACGAGCCATATGCTTGAATAAGTTAATGTTGTTTTTATCAACATATCGACTTCGTCCGCGTGGAATTAAAAAAAAATATATTGTTCGGTTTCGAAAATAAAAGTAGTCGAAGTTATATCTTTTAAAATCATGTTAGTCCATTGAAAAGTTACATTTGGGGTTGCGTTTCTTAGAGGACGCAATTTTATTTTTTTGATGTGTAGGGGGGGTAACTGTAAAGCTAAAATCAAGTTTGTGGGGTCGCCACCCTTGTCCCACGGCCGCCATCTTGAAAATAGGGGTTGAAACGGTTTTTACGATATATCTCTTAAACTATTTATCTGATAAAAAAAATTTGTTAACGTTTTTTGTTGCTAATTAAATTCTCTATAGCTTTGGTCCAGTAATTTTTTGTCGTAAAACTATAAATAAAAAAGTTATAAGTGAAAATGTTCAGAAATTCGAGAAAAAAATTTATATTTTTCGATATAACTTTTTTTTTTATCATTTTACGAAAAAACAATATCAGACCATTTTTGTAGATCGTTTTTTAAGGAACAACTTTTATAAGCAACATTTTTTCATTAAGTCAATAGCTAGGGTTTTACAGCGCTCCGAAGTGAGTACTATTTTTCAGTACTCTTAACTATACATATTTTATACATGGGTACTAATAATGTGTCATCAGTTATTTATTTATTTTTTTTATTTTGTTATTATAATTCTTTTAATTAGTAATTTTGCAATGTTATTAATAATTAATTATTGACTCTTTTTCACTCCATTACAGAATTTTACAATTATTGATTTTTAAAATAATTTTAAATGTGACGGCCGTTACCGAGAATGCTGTCCAGGTAGAAAATACCCAAGCGACTATTAGGGAACAAAAGAACAGCTGCTATTATTATTATCATTATTTCTAACCTCTCTTACTGTACGAATAGCTGAGAATATTGTGTCTCTTGACAGCCTAAGATACAAACAATTCGCCAAGGCAGTGACAAAAAGTACATTTAATTTATCTTCACTTCCTCCAACACAAGACACAGCTCGCTTTCATACTTTCCGAGTCTACCATCAGGTCCAGTCGTGGCTTGGCAATAATAATGATCCTGAAGACTGGGGCTGGAAAAAATGTGGAAAATTATTAATGCAAGTGCAGAGCTCTAAACCTCCAGCACCCCCTGAGCTTCTTAAATTGATCTTTTGTAAATGCAAAGGAAACTGTGGAGCGATGTGTGGATGTCGAAAAGAAGGGCTAAAATGTTCCGCAGTGTGCTTCCATTGTTCTGGAGAGACTTGCAGTAACGTAATGGAACTCTCAGAATTAACAAACGAAAATGACTTCGATGATGAACCGCCGACATTGACCCCCCTTCCTTCTCCAGTTCTCCCACTGATATTTGATTCAGAAAACCGATTCGATGCTGAGCTGCAGCCTGGTCCATCGAAAAGACCGAGGACGGAGTAGTTCAAATTTATAAAATCACCGTGGATTAGGCCTATTGGGGATACCACGTAAAAAAAAACGCGCCTCCAGACTCTACCTCGTGGGTGGTGAGGAAAAGAGTCAATAATTAATTATTAATAACATTGCAAAATTAATAATTAAAAGAATTATAATAACAAAATAAAAAAAATAAATAAATAACTGATGACACATTATTAGTACCCATGTATAAAATATGTATAGTTAAGAGTACTGAAAAATAGTACTCACTTCGGAGCGCTGTAAAACCTTAGCTATTGACTTAATGGAAAAATGTTGCTTATAAAAGTTGTTCCTTAAAAAACGATCTACAAAAATGGTCTGATATTGTTTTTTCGTAAAATGATAAAAAAAAAAGTTATATCGAAAAATATAAATTTTTTTCTCGAATTTCTGAACATTTTCACTTATAACTTTTTTATTTATAGTTTTACGACAAAAATTACTGGACCAAAGTTATAGAGAATTTAATTAGCAACAAAAAACGTTAACAAATTTTTTTTATCAGATAAATAGTTTAAGAGATATATCGTAAAAACCGTTTCAACCCCTATTTTCAAGATGGCGGCCGTGGGACAAGGGTGGCGACCCCACAAACTTGATTTTAGCTTTACAGTTACCCCCCCTACACATCAAAAAAATAAAATTGCGTCCTCTAAGAAACGCAAGGTGAGGCCTAAAAAATGTAACATTTCAATGGACTATTTTTACTTCCAGCAAATACGCTAATGACATTTCTCTCGGAACTCGTTTGGATATTCTACAGTTTTCTCCCAGAAGCGTCTTCCGCCTTTGTGTTTTTTGGTTTAATGAATTATTTAAACAATCGCAGAGAGTTATTTGATTGTCAGAGTTGGCCGCACTCAAATCAAAGAGTTATGTTGGTTGCTTTTGTTTCGTGTTTTGAAAATATCTGAATACTTTAAACCAATAATGAATGATGAAGCAAGGCGGTCACAGCGGTCCGTTTTAATTAAATACCAATTCCAAATTATTGTTGCCACTTCACATAGCTGAGAGACACTTAATATTAGTAGAAATATCAGGGAGAATTTCTATGAACGGGCGAGATTTCGGCAATAAATATACCCACATAATACGCAGAATACCTGTTACAATTGTAGGATTGATTAGAACGATGTGGTTTAAGTACAATAATAATTAGTTACATATTTTTACATAGTTTAAAACAAAGTCGCTTCCACTATACGCTGATTTTTTATAAACCATTGCAGTTTTCATGGAGAGTGATTGAAGAAGAAGAGTAATATGTATAGTTTATATACTACTACCCAAGAGTGTGGAGTAGTGGTTTTGAGAGGTAGGGCATACCCAGTTTCCCATACAAATTTGGAGCTGTCCGTCCGACTGGGGAAAGACTGAGGGAACATTTTTGTGTTGTGTTCCTACGCGGTGAATAAGCTTTCCAGTAATGAGCTCCTCGGGGAGGGGGGAGGATTGTTTCATTGTGTTGGAAGCAGAGGGATTAAACCCATTATGGTGCCAATACACTATAACTCTCCGAACACAGAGTGGCAACGCGCAAGGGATACTTCGGTATCGTAAGCGTAAATAGGCTACGGTAACCGTTTCCCATCACGTGGGCTTGGCCGTATGATTTTCACTCTTGCTGTATAATAATTTTGCGCCAGGGAAACCGTGGGGTAAGGCTAGTTATATATATTATATTATTTCCTATATGTTTACATAGGAAATTTAGGTATATCATCACACCGAGTAACTCACGGGGTAGACTGAGAAAGCTTTTTCTAGACTTACAGACCTCAATAGCATTCATTCATTTAATTAATTATCATCCAGACATCTCTGGTACTTACCAGAGAGCTATAGTTATATTTTTTATTAGCAGATGAAGCATCCTTTGACTCGCTCTGTCCATAGAGCAATGGAAATGTTGGGCAGAAAATAGTACCTACAACCCATTTTTATTCTCCAACGAAAGTATAATTATTATAGGAAAAGTCTGCAAACAAAAGAAAGTGTGATCAGAATGAAAATGTTTTCGAAAACTTCGAATCCGATCCGTTTACCAATATTTAGAAGAAATTGGTGAAACAGTCGAGGTTGAGATGGTTTGGCCACACGTATGAAAATATTAATTAATGTAGACATCGATTAATTCACTTTTTTTTTCGTATTGTCTCTCGTAGCGTGAGTTCCGGGAACTTTTGCTACTTAACCGGTCAATGGCGAGACGTAGGCCTCCAGCCAGGCACTTTATTTCTAAGCAACACAGCTAAGGGCACCCCCTGTGGAGTACGAACTTCGGCTTAGGGCGTTGCTGGATCGCGAGCAACGGAGCTGGGCTGGACTGGTAATTTTATTTAAATATGATTTGGGGGCGGGATTTGCGCGTCTGGCTCGGCGCGGGCCGGCGTTTGCGGCGGGGGCGGGGGGGAACTTTACGGATTATTCGCGTCGAGCCTTGCCGGCGAGGACGGAACAGTGGTCGGTTTTGTGTAGTGTTGGTATGTTTTTGTCGGGCGTCCTGGAGGACCATTATGTCGTCATCCGGTTCGATGTCGGCATGTCTTGGACGCCTTATCTTCGAGATAAGGGAAGGAGTATATCGGGCGGCCGATACGACGAGGGGGTGTCGGAAAGAAAGGCGTTGATCGAGGATCACACCCAGGTATTTGGCTTTTTCTTCCCATGGAATGGGTTTGCCGAAAAGGGTGATGGGGGCTACCCGTGGGCGTTCGAGGCCTTTCCAGAATACAATGGCTGCGCTTTTGGTGGGGTTCACTTCAATTCTCCATTTCCGGAACCACCGCCCAAGGGCCGTGACCGCGGATTGGAGGTTGTCGTGAATTCCCTCGGGAGTTCTACCTTTGTAGTAGATAGCCGTATCATCGGCGAATAGAGCGCTTTTAACTCGTCTATGGAGGGGAATGTCGCTGGTATAAAGCGTGAATAGGAGTGGCGAGAGCACAGAGCCTTGCGGGACTCCTGCTCGTATGGGATGGGGGGAAGAGAGTGTGCCCTCGACTCTGTAGCGGAAGGAGCGGTTCGACAAAAAGTCCCGTACTATGCGTACTAGACTAGAAAGACTAGGCACGCCCAACTGGTACAGCTTGTATATTAAGTCGTTGTGCCAGACCTTGTCGAATGCCTTCGCCACGTCGAAGAGGAGCATACCTGTGGTATAACTGAGTTGGAAGCCGCTACTGACGTCTTCCACTATACGGTGGACTTGTTGGACACAAGAGTGTTTGGTTCGAAAACCGAACTGTTGGTCAGGTATGACATTCTTAGAGTCTGCAAAACTCTTTAATCTATTGTACATAAGTCTCTCGTAAATCTTGCCAAGGACGTTGAGGAGACTGATGGGGCGATAACTGGAGGCTTCGGTCTTGTGTTTCCCTGGCTTGGGAATACCTATGACCGTTGCACTTTTCCAGGATTAGGGGAAATAGTTGTTGTTCAGTGCTGCATTGAAGATGGCAGTGAGCAAAACTATGAGATAAGAGGAGAAGAGTTTGATAACTCTATTAGCGATCCCGTCGGGACCTGGGGCTTTCCTGGGGTGAAGATCCTTGATCACTTTCCGGACTTCGTCCACCGTGATTGGGGCGATAGGGCGGTCTGGGTGTTCGGAGGGTGGGTGGGATAGTTTGCTTTCGACCTCGGCGTCCACCTTCTTGAGGTGGCGCTGATCTATTGACAAAGTGCTGGGCGTACATTGAGCCTCGAGACTGTCAGGCAGGCACTCGGACTTCTCGTCGTCGTCGAAGGCGGGCCCTTGATTTGGACGAGTGAGTGGAGGCATAGACGAGATTTTGTCTGATTTAAGTTTCCGTTGAAGATGCCAAAAGGCCAAGTGACTGGGTTCAAGTTCCCCTAAGAACTTGTTCCAGCGAGCGTCTCGCAGGTCTTTCATGCGGTATCTCAGCTTGCGCTAGAGTGACCTCAGAAAGGTGCAGTTCGCTTCAGTCAGGTGAGCTCTATGCGCTCGGAGGGCGGCGTTCTTTTCCGTCACCAGTTCACGCACGTCATCGGGAAGTTTCCAGCGATGGTCTTCCATCACCGGAACTTGTCGTGAACAGGCGTCCGCGGCTGACTGTACGTGAGCTGTGAGGGAATCGACCGCCTTTTGAGTGTCGGCTGCCAACTCTATGAGGGGCGGGATACTATCTAAGTAAACAAATGAAGAGGACTTGAGGAGTTCCTCCAGTTTTCTCCAGTCTGTTATCTTTGATTAATTCACAATAAAAATATTGATTAAGTATATCCTCATGTCTTCCTACAAGGGTCCCCGATGGGGTAGGCAGAGGTGTATAAGTACCCACACACCAACTTTCCACCAGAGATATATTTTAGGTGCCAACGTGACAGATGGCGAGTTCATTTCCGTTACTTATGCACTATACATAGATACGCCTGTGAATTGCTTCTCAGACGTATGCAGGTTTCCTCTCGATGTTTTCCTTCACAGTAAAGCTCGTGGTGTGACTAACCACTATACTTAAGTTCAAGAAAACTCATTGGTACAGTCGGGATTCGAACTTGCGATTTTTGTGTCGCAGGCAACTGGTTGAACCACTCTGCAACCACGGCTTAATTTTTTTTTTGAGATTGAGGACTTCCCACAACGGAGTTCCAACAAAATCCGTTGAGAGTATAATTTTCCCAAAACAATGTCTTCCAGCGACGTGGCGTGCATATTGTAGGTATTCTTTTTTTACTTTTCGTTTCGTTCATACTCTAGCGGTCTAATTGAAATCTTTCATTTCTTGTTGTATCCATTTTAAACGAAGTTTCATTTCATAGTGGAAAGGAAATAAACCGTATTTCATTGTTTCAGCTCAGAAAATATTAACCTCCCTTGTCATTTACAAATATTTGTTATTATTGTTTGATTATCTGAACGAATATTCAATAGATCGCTTGTATTAACGAAATCGTAAACGGACTAAGCAAATTAGCGATACCTACGAATATAACCTACATACAGCTGTAATGTCCGGATGAATGAAAAGCCTCGGTGCCCGGGTGGAAAGACGTGAAGAGGATGTGTCCAGAGCGCTGTTACAACTCAGCCTACCGGTTCGGTGATGCAGCTTCTCGTTGTTGCAATAATTTAATCTGCTCTGTTGTAACTGTTAGACGCAATAAAATACTTTGTAGGTACTTTGATTTTGCAATTATAACCAACTAGCTTTTGTCCGCGGCTTCGCCCGCGTGGTGTTCGAATGTTCGAAATGTATTTCCCTGCTAGAGTCGGTTTAGCCGCCATGAAAGAAAAATATACTTTATAATATTAGAACTTGGAATTTTTCGGGAATCAACCTAATAGTTATAAGCCATCACCATTTCAACTTTCAGCAAAATCTGTTCAGCCATTTTACCGCGAAAGAGCAACAAACATCGAAACATCTAAACTTAAAACTTTCGCCATTATAATATTAGTAAGATTGTGCCTATCGTTGATTCGGGTAATTAATAAATTATGAATATACATGTATAAATAATAATATTATGAGGTTTAAGGTATAAGCTAAAGTAGTCTTACTTTCAATGTTTTCTTACCAAAAAAATAATCAAATTTATAACTTTTTTCGGTAAGCCCATTCATACAAATAATAAAAAAATATATATGACGTATTATGCTAATTTTTAAAAGTAAGAATGTTGTTCTGTTGAACGTCTCAAAACTTTTAATTGACGTGATAAAAGGTTGTTTACTAAGTTCTGCGGACAGTTTACAAGAAGGGAGCAGTCTGGTACCAGCAGCTAAAGGAGTGTTAACACTCAGCCATAAAGTTTTGGGTATTTCCGGACATAGCCGAGGAAAAAGCTTCGCGTCGTCGAAACATCTCACTCTATTGTGTCGGGCCGTTCCGGCGGACATTAACTGAAATTTACAGCTGGCCAATTTTAGATAGTATTTTAAGTACGGCCCCTAACGGTACGCCCATTTTTTGTTAAGTATAGCGTGAGAATATTCTACGAACATTGTAATTGTACAAGTACTTTGTTCACATTGGAGAACAATACATGTTGAGATTTTGATTTGTTTTAGGTATATATTAATAAATATCTTCACGTCTTCCCACGTTTCCGAAAAGGTAGGCACAGGTGTGTAGGTAGTAGCCACTTCCGCCAAAGGTATATTTCTTCTCAAACGAATGCAAGTTTCCTCGATGTTTTTCGTCACCGTAATGCTAGTGGTGTGACTAACTTAACTTTAGTTTAATCATAGCTTTTACCCTAATACCTTTGATATTCTGAATAACCCTACAAGACCCTTGTAGGAAGATTGTAATTATATTATAATTTTATTTACATATTTGTATTATAATGTAACCGTTTATATTAGTTATAACAAACTAGCTGAACCTGCGGTTCCATCCGCATTAA
>JACCPG010001055.1:0-13906 GCA_016069955.1 Drepana arcuata | reverse complement strand
CGATCTTATTATTTAGAAAAATCAGTCATGTCATATTTTAATACGAATGTCTAATCAACACCTACAAAATCCCTGGCAAGTTGCACAATTCCTTTGTTGGGCAGATACCTTTATTATTGAATATTGAATTATGAAATAGATTTGACGTGCTTACGTTCGCATAACAATCGTTTCCTTTACACTGAAATAAAAATAACCATTAAAACAAGCCCACATAGTTTTTACAAATAAAGAAATAAATAATTAAGATAACCCAAAAAGAATCTATTTGTAAATTGGTCCCGAAGTTGAGTTTGTTAATAAGTTGGGAAGAGTGCAACCCAACTAAGTTTCACATAACGATATGTACCTTCAACTTCATAATATTGATATTTAAAAAATATTTTTTTTATTACTGTCCCGGATTATATTTCCTAGGCGGTTTTCATATTTATAAAATTCTAATTTGCAAATATTTTATGCAAAAACACCATCTGTG
The DNA here is from genome assembly GCA_016069955.1 of Drepana arcuata. Taxonomy (NCBI): domain Eukaryota; kingdom Metazoa; phylum Arthropoda; class Insecta; order Lepidoptera; family Drepanidae; genus Drepana; species Drepana arcuata. The sequence continues at coordinate 13,428 of JACCPG010001055.1, read as the reverse complement.
ACAATTTTTTTTTTTACAACAAGAGTGGCAAACAAGCATACGGCCCACCTGATGGGAAACGGTTACCGCAGCCTATTTACGCCACAATACCGAAGTATCACTTGCGCGTTGCCACTCTGTGTTCGGAGAGTTACAGTGTGTTGGTAGCATAATGAGTTTAATCCCTCTGCTTCCAACACAATGTAACAATCCTCCCCCCTCCCCAAGGAGCTCATTTCTGGAAACCTTATTCACCGCGTAGGAACACAACACAAAAATTTGTGTTATTTGGCTACGGACTTCTATAAGGTGGAGGTCCTGCCCCAGTCGAGCAGCTCCAAATTCGAAAGGGAAACTCGTTATGCCCTACCTCTCTTATATATATATGATCTAATAATCTAATCTCATATATAAGTAATAATAATAAACAATTTTCATCTGCCTATTCTAAGGGTAAGTGTTAATTAGATAATTCAAACCTTTGCCGAACAGTTTCTTGTATTCGCCTGTAAGCGAAAAAATATTATACCAAGTTGAATTGTATTGGAGAACCATTTTAGAAAAAAGTACAATCATTCAGATGTACGAATTTAATATTTGACCAAAATCTGTGTACTGCTGAGATAAATATGTAGGTATATACATATATATATCCTAATCGAATTACGAAACTTACAATACAATAACGTATTAGTTATTTGTAATGTAAGAGGAATCTTAAAAAAAGAGAACTCATTGTAGGTATATCTCTTTCTTGAATTGACGATTTTTCGATTTTGACTGAGTGTACAAACAAGTATCAACATCATCTATCTATCATCACATCATATAGCGCTAACCAATTCACATTCATATCTAAATGAAATAGGAACATTTCGGAGCTTTTCTAGGTTTAACAACGTGTATGCTGCTGAAAGTCAGTAAAAACAGCATAGATCAACTGAAAGATCAGTCTACAGTCATCAGTCATTGGATGATTTTGACGAGTTTATACACCAAAAAACCTAAAATAAGGTTTGTTGAGATTCAAATCTTTTTTTTTTTTAATTCCGAGTTTCGAGCTCAAAAAAATTATAAAGAACTAGAACCAATTTCTTGAAATTGCAAGACAGTTTTCATGCATCAATCAAGTTAGATTCCAAAGTAGCTGGACAATAACAACAGTTGGTTTGTGCACAGGTGGAATTTTAAACTCTAGTCGATTCCAATAACTATTTCACAACATTTACAAATCCGTGTCATGAAGTGAAGAATAAGACAATATTATTACGAGAACAAACGATACGAAATTGCGTCTCAAACAATGTCGGCACCATTCAAACCAATACCGAACATCAGCTACCATTCAGCGTATTATTATATGCATAATTATATTCAAAATTAACAGACATAAAAGACTAATATGTCATTTTTGTTAATATTAAAACAGTGTTATACGTACTCTCCGCATATGTTGCATATCATCATTAAATACTTCGTCAACCTGAAAAATATATTGTTATTACTGTCATGTAGGGCTACATATATTTTATTTCCTTAGTCTTATTTTTTACTCACCGAATAAAAGTAAACGAATATAATTGCAACCGTTTCGCAGTACAACTTCATTTGTGCTCTCTATAGTTACACAATTGGTCATACTTAAATGCCATCTCGATAGTGACTTACAATCCTATCAAAACGTGAAATCAATCATGCTTCGGTTAGTAAGTAGGATTTACTTCTTGGTAGGATTAAGACTTCAAAAAGTAACCGTTCGCGCTTACTTGATTCTATCCCAGTTGTTTTGTTTTGTTCTGAGCTGTTTGTTCGTCTTTACGCAAAAAATTATAAATGATTGATGACACAAAGAATATATTGTATTCAAGAAAAAGAACTACCAATGGAATAAAATTTTACGCGGATGAAACCACGGGGCACAGCTAGTATCCAGTGTTTAACCTATCAAACTTATTTTTAAACTTTTTACCAACTATGTATTTTGGTAAGGTAATTAAAAAACGAGATTGATAAATCCAATTCATTTAATATGATTTATTAATATAAATTTAATGACCACCAGCGTAAGTCGTATCTGACAATAACGATGAGAATACTTGGGCAATATATTAAGATAATATTTTACAATTTATTTATTCATTGGAAATTGTTTTTTTTATATCAACAGCAAGTTGATAAACATCAACGGCTGCACATAGAACAACGGAGGAGTAAAGCTTGCGTGAGAAACATTTCACTTTACCAAGACACAAATAGTTAAGACTGAAATTAAAATATTAAATCTGCTGAAGGTATAGAAGGTCATGAGATAAGAGCGAGAGTAACCAACAGAGTCAGTCTTTCACATCAGGAAACGTCAGAGCAGCATCCCCAGAAGGAGATGGCGAGACGAGCGTACTTCATGTGAAAAGGATGGCAACAGTTTGCAAACATACGTGGGCTACTAAGAAAGCCGAAGGAAGGCATTTGCCCTGCATTATTATAACCACAGAAGAAGTAACACTAATCGTTGAAAAAGCGTAATTAAGAGAATTAAATACGTCGAGTCACTTTAAAAGTGACGGCATATATATTTTAATGCACCTCGAATTCATTTGCTTCAGTACTTTTTTAACATAAAATGGTTAAATAGAAGTCACTCCTGTAGAAGTAACTAATTTAAAGGTGATCAGCAGTGAAAGAACACTACCAATTAATTCATGTGAAACACGATCCAAATGATTAGTAATAATCTGATTTGTTTGATTAAAAGGGTATTAATTCAATTCACAAAATATATATGTAATACGTTTGAAAATTTAATATTTTTAAACCATAATTCAAGCTACTATATGTAAATAAAGACTGCGCGTGAACACAGAATAAGCTCTATTGATTGATGGACAGACATCAAATCCAATATGAAAATATCCAAAATGATCATCGAACTACACGTAGGACTAGATGAAATTAACTCTTATAAGTATGCACTAACAATATCTCAACGCAATTGAATTATTATAACATGTTTAAGAAATAACGATAGAGAGCATGATAATATAACACCTTCACTTATCATGTATCGAAAGAACACTATTCCACGCATGCTTTCTTATCATAACTGGACTAAGGCGTGTGAGCGAACCCAAAACTAGTTATACCCAAAATATTACTAAACTTAACATTCAATTACTACTGTTGGCTACATCTTGGATAGTATAAGTAATTTCCTGCATTTGATTAAGACCATCAGAATTAGACGATGAGAAATGTCCGTGCGCACGCCTGTGATTTTGTAGAGCTGTGCCCTGAAAAGAAAAATATAATAAAAACGAGTAGGTACTCAGTAAAAAAACAGAGTAATCAAACCTACCTGAATGAATCTATCGCCACATACTTCGCAAATGTAAGGGCGGTCTCCAGTGTGTCGGCGTATGTGTAGCGTCAGATCGTTGCTCTGGGAGAAGGCCTTGTCGCAGTAGGTGCACTTGTAAGGCCGCTGGCCAGTGTGTACACGCATATGCCGGGACAACTTGTTACTGCGGGAGAAACCTGCTACGACAAGAATATAAATCGGTTTATATCCACAAGGCAGAGGGCCTACCCCTTCGGGGACCCTACTGTACAGGTAGTACCCTCACACCTACTTTCCGATCCTAGAGATAAATTTTAAGTGCCAAAGTGACAGATGGCGAGTCAATCGCCGTGACTCAAGCACGACTATTACATACATCTTTGAATTTCTTCTCAATCGTTTTTGTGAGATTTCCTCTCGATGTTGTCCTTCACCTTAATGGCTCATGGTGTGACTTATCACTGTACTAAAGTTCAGAAAAACTCATTGGTACAGTCGGGATTCGAACATGCGATCTTTGAGTCGCAGGCAACTCGAACCACTCGGTCAACACGGCTCTTATGTCGTAAATCGGTTTATGATGCAATTATTATATTAATAAGCTTCTAACAACTATCGGACTGTATGTTTGTATGCCACCCGTGTGGTATAAAAAAGTCTCCATACAGCCCCTTATGATACTGGTATTTACTTTCAAAGTAATGAGAAATTGGTTAGTACCTATTCTTCAATATTAACTAATAGGATTGATAAAATAATAAAAACAAGATGCAAAATATTATACGGTTACATAATATCTCGAATAAGTTTGTTTAAATTATTACTATATAAATCGCTATCGGTGAATATCACCAATCAACTTAATAGTGCCCCGTGGTAATAAGAAGCATATATATTGTGACAAGTGAAAAGGGGCGGGATCAAAATCGGTGCTATATATGCAACAGTGTTTACGGAGCAGGTGCCCTGCAGACCACTCAGGTGCACACAATACAAAACATATTATTGTTTGATATGCAATATAGTTACGTAAGCTTTGTATATTAATAAGGTTTCTCCCTTTAAATCCATTCAGCAACACAAGCACACTCATACATTTTTGTATGAACTACTGCACAAAATGAAGAATAACTTTTAACCTTTTCTACAAATGCTACACACACAAGGCTTCTCTCCAGTGTGAGATCGTCGATGGCACTGGAGGTCTGATGATCTTGGAAAACCTGAAAAATCCAAATATTCAAATGTAAAGATATGATTCACGCTCCTACACCAAAACTTTATTCCTTTTTTTATACCTTTGTAGAAATATTAGATTGACATATCATATTAAACGTAAACTAAATGCACTGAAATAAAATAATTTGAAATTAAGCTTTAATAGTTTTTTTTATGTTGACGGCATCAATCGAATAACAAATGACATTCAGTTTTAATGTTTAATTTTTTTTTAAGTTTAAAAAGAAATCATTACCTTATATGTTTACTGAAAAGTATTTATGTCAAGCTTATTACGAGTAAGGTAAATCTATTCCCTATAATTAAATAAAAATCATAATTATAAGATTATTTATAACACAGGACATATATTTCCTAAATCATTAAAATTTTTTTTTTACCTTACAAGAATTTTATTCATGCTTTTTATACTATAATACAAAGTAATAATAAATATAAACTAGCTATAAATATAATAAATGACTGAGAACAACTGAGAACAAACCTGTGTCACGCGGAAGGGTGCCAAGCGAATCAGCATTGCCACGTTGTATGGCAATGCGGATTCGATGAACGAAATATTCGCCAGCTCTTGTCACGGGAGGCCTCAGTTTCCTCGAGACATCCTTATAAAAATAAAGAGCATCTGGTCTCCATGGCCCTAGAGTTTCGACTCCAAACGCCACAAAAACGTAGTCATATATATCTTAACTCAATCTTTTGAATAATGTAGTACATACTACAATAGGAATGTTGTGACAAGTGTTTACGGTATCTCAGGTACGTCTGATCTTAATGGTCATGAGCTTGCTGCCGTGAATAAAGACATCTTAAAAATCTTTAAATAAACATACCCTTTTCGCAAAAATCACATTTATATGGCTTTTCTCCTGTGTGCCTGCGTATGTGTACGATTAAATTGGACGAATTGGAGAAACTGCGGCCACAAATGGAGCACAAACAGTTCTTAGACTTATTTTTTTCCCTTTTCAACTCATGCACACGCTTGTGAGACCTGGAGCAAGACAAAAGCAAAAATCCAAAATTATAAGGGTCAAAATTATATATTTTTATGTAATTATATAATCTTGGAACATTTTTCGAAGAAGAAGAAGTCTAAGTATGTAATTACCTTAAATTATCACTTCTATGGAATTTCTTTTCACAGACATCACATTCATAATACTTTTCATTTGGCATGTGTATTTTAGTATGTCTTACGAGTAACTCTTTTCTGGAAATAATTACGGAATATATGCAAAATTGAGGAATATATAGTTTATAGGCAAACGTCGTTTGTTTATATGACATTGTAATGAGAATACCTATAAAAACATTTGTTACACGTATCGCACTGATACTGTTTCTCATCTTGTTTCGCTTTGGGGTCCATAAACTTCACTGAGACACTTTGCCCCTCATGATAGCGCAGAATGTGTTTGTTAAGAGATATTTCATAAGCAAATTTAAGGCCACACGTGTTGCATTTATGTTTTCGTTCAACTTGCTTGCAAACAGTCCTATGGCGAGCCGCCGATTTTACAGATGCAAACACCTAAAATAATCTTCAAAGTTAGAATGTTTATAATATATAGAAATATATTAAATAAAAAACATAAATATTAAAACATATATATTGGGACAAAGCTTTATCAATTCACAATGAATTTCTACAGAAACGCCACTTATGAGCCTTTTCTGTTTGAATATAGTGGTCGTAGCAAGTTTTTACTTATGCCACTAAGCCACGGTGGCAAACAAGCATGCGGTCCGCCTGATGGTAAGCAGTTACCGCCGCCTATGGACGCTTGCAGCTCCAGGGGTATCGCTCGCGCGCTGCCGACCTTGCAGGAATCTCTTCCTGCTGTAATCTCCAGGAATAACCTCAACGGGGAGCACATTCCAAAACCTGAGCGTTCGTGAAAGAAAATTGCATGACAGCTTTATCATAAAAAAACGGTTATCCATACATACGAATAGTTACCTTAGTACAAAGATTACATCTTAAGGAAAGCTCTGGATGTTCAGCATCATGGTGATTCATTAGATCTCCTGTTGACAGAAATACGCCACTGCACGCACTGCAAACTTGCAATATACTTAAATTCTCCTGAAAATTGTATGTTTTAGACAAATAGATAAGATGTATAATGTAAGAATAAATTATTAGTAAATATCACTTACAATATCACACTCTGGGTTTAGAAGAAGCTCATTTAGACACATTTCATTAACAAAATTATTTTTCCTTTTTTTATCATTTTCGCAGTCCGCTGGAGCCTTCTGCAATATTATCATAACAGTAATATTATGGGGTCAAGAGACATTGTACTTATATTAATTTTTTATCGCAATTAAACTTGTTCGTATACTATATAATTCAATCAGATTCATGGAGATAGCGTAGTCGGTCTTCAAGTACTCATTAGGATACAAACTAAATTTGAATAAATAACCTAGTCGCAAAACTTAGTATGTTGAGTATAGCAAAAAACTTTCTAAGGAGATGTGCATAGACAAACAACCACCATGTTAACAAGAACAATATTTCTGTCTTTATAGTAGTTTATCAGGGTCGAAGGAAGATCAAAGAGTATAAGCATTGAGATATTTATTGCTGAGTTAGGGCGACTGCAAGAAAATTAGAACCAGGCTTGTTGTTGGAATGTTAGACGATTTTTGTTACTGATAAGCAACTATGATTTAGAAATGCAGATATTCTAGCAAAGAACTTCCGAATATTTTATTTTGCTTTTGTAAGTAAGATACTGTCTTTTACACATAGAGGCAAGGAACGCTAAAATTATCTTTACAGAACAAGATTGGCTGGTTTTAAGTTCTTAACATAAAATTAAAAACATCTTTGAGAAAAGATAGTATGAGAGAAAGTGTATCAGTTAAAGAAATTGGTCTTTAGTAAATTAACAAAATAGAGGGAAAAGCCAAAGTTTGGGGATGAGTCCAGAGAATAAATAACCAGCAATTGCAATAACTAGCAATACATGTAAGTAAGACAAAAACAAATTATTAAAACATATAAAAATATAACTAAGACATCATCACGCATCAGACAAAAAATAATGAATATTTTTGGCGATGGACTCGCCATCTGTCACGTTGGCACCTAATATACCTCTGGCGGAAAGTGGGTGTGTGGGTATTACCTATACACCTCTGCCTACCCCTTCGGGGACCCTTGTGGGAAGGCGTGAGGATATATTATATTATTATTATTATTTTTTCCTATCCTCTTTTTTTAATGGAAACTCATATGAAAACCAAACACGCAGTATATTAAAGTCATATTAGGTAATTAGTCAATATAGCCGCAGTCATTCTAAATTGTATTTACCAAATATTTGTGGGTACGTACATTTTTTACACAGTCTTGTTCTCCGCCAATACAGTTATGAAGATCAAAATACTTTTTTTTCATATACATCTTCTTGCATACAACGCAACACATGGCTTTCAAATCTGTAAGCAGGATAAAATAATAAGCCCTCAGTTAGTAAAAATTTCATAATATATTGCCTGCATTTTTCCTACGACGTTGTATGAGTAATTCAGAAAGAAGCTCAAATACTACTATTCTCATTTACATAGGTGCTATTAGTGCAAAGTTCTTCTGTGCCGCCGTCTTTATCCGTACATCTGTAGCTACCTACTGTGACAGGACTGCCCCCAACCACAGAAAGCAGCCAAATGTATATTCAATTGATCGTTATGTATAAGTATATTAGGCTACAATGAAGGAAACATACCTATATAGCATCGTATTTTTTCAATAACCTACTAAGTATTAATAATGATCTAGGTATGTATAAAAAAAAGAAAATCATAGAATGGCCAGCCAAAAATAAAGTAAAGTAAGCAAGGTAGAAACATTATGTTATAACCATTATTCTGGGTACATGCTGATCACGGAAAACTGGAAAATCTAATTCAGTAGGCGAAGGCATGATTAAGAGTCTGAGTTACTCATTGAATCAAATCTGTAACTCAAGAAGCACCTAATTCAGCCAGTCTATGATAGTTTGTGTGGTTATCACATTCTTATCAGTTGATTTAGATATATGTTAAAACGATAAACAGAAGTATGCTAGATATGAAGAAAAGTCAGATACAAGAAGTTGTGTCATGGGTCAGCAATGAACAGAAAATTGGAATCCACAGTTGGACAAGGAGAGTAATACTTGAACTGAGAACCATCAGTGAAGTACAATTCCACAGATTGATCTCTAAGTTATCTGCAGGAAATGGAAAAGAAGTGCTGTTCGACGATAAAATTCATAGGCGTATAACATGCTACAAGCGGCCATCTAACAGGAAGCTAAACACAAAATAACGCGAAAATTTAATTAAATCAGTGTACAAACAAACCTCTGTGTCCATTCACGTGGAGAATAAATTCTTCTTTGGTATTTAACTGCACTTTACAAAATGCACAGTCAAATTTATTTTTAGCTACTGATGGTATAAAATATTCATTATCTGATAACTTGTTTAAAATTGTCTGTGAAATTGAATTACAATGAAAACATGCTACATAAAATTAACGAACAGATATACTTTGATAGTTGTCTTACACTAGTTTCTAGTTTTTTAGGCCTTCCTCTCTTCTTTGGAAGTATTAACTCGGAATGGTATTCCCACATGTGTTTATTCAAACTTTCAGTGCCTTCATAATATGAACCACACAGAGGACAACCAGAACCATTGCGATCTTCTAGTTCAACTATAAAAAAAACAATATATATACATAAATGTTATCAACTTACAAATAGGTATACAGCAATGTGCTTTATAGTTAGTTATGTAGCAGCAGGTTGTTACAGTAATAGTACATATACAATACAATAGTACATAGTAAATTTTTTCACCCTAGAATGGTTAATCTGAATGGCATCTAATGTTTTACTAGCATCTGGGAGCATTAAGAAGTTTTCAAACACTCTTCGCATAGAACAAGTGGTGCATTGGGTGAATCACAATAGTTAACAAGAACACAATCATTTTATGTTAAGTGCAGGACAGTAAATAGTATTCTTTTTTCATGCAATTAAACTGGAAGAAATATATACCTTTTATACATTTCTGTTTCTCATCCTCTAAAGCTTCAAACTCTAAACAAGAACTTTTGCACTCCATAATTTGCATATTATCTTGAGATTCATTTTTAACCATATCTGTAAGTCAACAATATACATTATTTTTTTTAAATAATATTATCATTATACTTTAATTGTGTTTTATACCAACCTAAACTTATATCATTTATATCATCTTGACTGTTGGATAGAATACCAAAATCAACATATATGTAGTCATCATTATCATGGAGGATACTTTCTGTTTTAACAACCAAATCATTTGCCTGCAATCAGAAACAAGAAACTGTTAACATATGTGAATATGTTATGTGCTATTTGATTTTTTGTTATGTTATTTGGCTATGGACTTTCATAAGATGGAGGAAAACATTGAATGTTCCAAAGAATAAACAGAAATTAGCCCTTAACATGAATATAGATTGTATGACTACATTACTATTGTAATATTTAAATACCATACCTTCCCAGTTTTAAATATATCTTTTTCTTTCTTAAACAATCCTTGCAGTGAGACATGAGCTTCCAGGGATTTCTTCTTAAAGTCAAAAGCTTTCTCTGCTTTCTCTTTACAAATACTGCATATAGTTGGAGGCAATCCATCTTCTTTGCTTATCTACAAATATTAAACTATTAGCTGTGTTAAAAAACTTTAGCAAATATTTTGGGGACAATTTTTCTTATATCAATAAATATTCTTGGTAAAGCAGAAACTACATCCACCCAACTCCTTCCAATATGCAGCTCATATTTCATGGTATCTTAATTATACTACTTTTCTGACACTATTCTTGCACAATAAGTGCCGTACATTCCTGGATTAAATATTGTGATAAAATAACACATACAAACTAACACAAACACATAAAAATACATCACCCAGCTAATAAATATGATATAAATAAGATGCCACATTTATCTTAGAAAGCTAAATTGATGTTGATGATTGATGACCTTACTCTTTACGACTTTATAAAAATTTTACATCAGCTTCATATATGTACATAGAATAAAAAATATAGACTATCCGAATTCCGAATATATATATTATTTAATATAGCCATCCGAAAGTTCTCCCGACTGCAATGTTGACAATAATGAAGGAGAGATATTAGAGGGAACAGTTGAATAAGAATATGTGATACTTTAACGAAATAAATTGGTTATTCGCTAATCGCTAAAGCAATAATAGTCGCAATTCATCAGTATGGTGTTGACAAAAGATCTAGGAAAATTGTTAAGCAAGCTCCTCATACAAAATACGATGTATAACTAAAAACTTTAAATTAATACATAACTTAACCCACCTTTAGTCCAGTAATCTCAGTTATTATAAAATGTAATGTGGGTCCAACAGATATGTCAAAAATTGAATGTAGTTCATTTTCTTTGGACAAACATGTACGACAAAGATCTTCATTTTGGACCTCGGGATTGTTTACAGAAGCCATTATTCATGTTTTTATAAATGTAAGCTACCAATGCTAGCCTTTTACATCAATTGTTACAGTGTCTACAAACACCTTCTTTAGAGAAAAAAATATTTCCCTAAGTCTCGAAAGCAAAATAAAGCAATACTATTTACTATTCAATCCCATTTTCAGTTAATGGCGGCGAGATGAGAGACGAGCAGACGAGACGGAGACGAGACGAGCAGCGAGCTCACGTCACGATAACATAGATAGCTACCACAGATTCTTAATACACTACATAATAACCAGGACAGATTATAGAAACTAAAGTTATAACAAATGATAGCACTATTAAGTATAATGCTTGTTTGCTTAATGAATTTTCCGAACACTACTAAATATTACTATATATATGTGTGTATATATAAAAAAAAAATACACGGGTGGACTTTTGATAACACAAAGTCCGTCAGGGTATATGCTTGTTTATGGATTGAGGAACGTTTTCCTTTTGGAGGCGGTTCGTGTATGGTATGGGGTGGTTAAATGGGATGAACAGTTGAAAAAAATTTCTGTAAAGTAAGATAAACGCTGCTGCACAAGCTCGACAATATTGCGAAGTTGAAAAAAGATAGATTTTATTTTTATTGAATAGTTAAGATAAAATGTGTCTAAGTGAAAGTCCAGAATCCATGTCATGAATAAAATAATAACATAAGAACTGTCTTAAGCATAGACTAATAACTCGATAAACAATTTATAATCTTCCAACTACCTAGTTTGTGAATCTACAGCTCGCATTGATTTACTGCCAAGTGCCAATTTGCCAATCAGATTATTCTGTTCTGTCAGAGGTCAGAGTATTCAGCTCAGCAGAGTTGTTATGTTAATAAGTTAATTCCATTTCTGCTATGATACGAGCCTGTTGTGAGGTGTAGTGAGAGCAGTGCATAGTGGTTCCAAAGATATTACGTACATAATGTAAGTAAATACTAACTGTTATTTTATCAAATATTTTCTTGAAAATTAAAATACCTTAAAAAATACGTATAAGTAATTTTAATTAGCTTTCAAAACAAAAACTTGTAGGTTTGAATGAAATAACCTGCCTCTGGTTTTACTTACCTCTTAACCACTTACCTGCTTAGCGAATATGTACCCTTTTTCTAATTATGTATTTTTCAATTTATCTATATATTATATTATTTTATGTCAGTATGCAAAATATGTATTGTTAAACTACTGCGAATTTTCTTGCGAGCAATAAATCAAATACTTCATTTACAATAACAACAACAAGTTGTATAACTAACTGTCGGAGCCTACGTTTAGGCGCAAAATTGATTGTCCCCCATCGGTGTCACTGCGAGGATAATGTCTATTACTTCGGACACCACGGTCTATCCTGCAGTGCCGGCCGTATGTCACGTATTTCTTCCATTAATGACTTGATACGTCTGGTCGGTCCACCAGTCGGTCTTGCTCGCGGCGATGGCCGGAGACCAGACAGTATGTCTCTGATGCCATGGAGGATGGGTCGGCGTTTGGTGTGGTCTGGAGGAAGTCTTAATATTTTTAAAATTCTTAAACAATTGATTGGTTTAACTTTCCATTATTTCTTTGTTTTCATTCTCTCCCTCAAACATCCTTATTGTACCAATATGTTATGTCATCTCTCCTTCTCCAATACCTTATTGGAAAAAACAAGCCCATTTATTTGTTTTGATTTTATTTTTATATTTTTTTCATTTTATTATTATTTTCTTACATATATATTTAATTATGATTTCTGTGTAAATAACTTTGTATTGTATTATTATCCTCCTATTTATTGTTGTGAGGGTAATTAGTAACATGCAACTCTTGTTGAGTTAAGATAACAAGGTAACAAACAATGTAGACATGATTATGATTTTCATTTTTTGTAATAATCTACTAGAACAAATTTTATTACAAGGGTTTCTCAAAGTGGGGTGCGCAAACCCCTAGGGGTACGCCATTCGACAGATGGTAGACATTTACCTAGTGGTGTTTTGATGACTGGTAGGCACAACATACTTTTGTATGTAAGAGTGGGTTTTCACTCCTGGTAATGATAAAAACGAAATTCAGAAGTCTACTTGATATTTGACAATTTACAATTGTCCAAAATTACTCCAAAATTTTACTCAAGACAAGAAACAAGCCCACCCATCACACAGTAGAAAGATATTCATTTTGGCACTATTTTATTTATTTATTTATTTATTTTAAAAAATACACATTAGAACGGCCAGTAGCCAATTACTCTAAATAGTTAAAATTATATACACAGCATATACACAACACAAAAGAAAATATATAAAACAACATTCATACAATCGCCTCCCAATAC
>JACCPG010001054.1:0-15000 GCA_016069955.1 Drepana arcuata | reverse complement strand
AAAACATCGATAGGAAACCTACATACTTTGAGAAGACATTCAAAGATGTATGTATAGGATCGTGGACAAACAACGTGACACGTAATTTATATATATTTTAAGATAAGATATGTATATACGCTGTTTTATCTTCTAACGCAGCATTGGTGAGAGAAGTCGCTTTTACTTCAGGTCCGAATCAGTTCACTTTAATACTTGCGAATATTTACGTATATTTTATTTAATAGCCATATAGTCCATGTCGTAACGACGGCACACTAGGGCGCGAAGGCGGGTGGCAGATTTGCGGGCGCGCCCAAGGGCACAGTTTTGGTGCCTCGCCACTTAAGGCCACCCCAATCGCAGTGCTGGCCATGAAGATTAAGAAAAGGCCTTGTAATTGCTTAGCGTGGCTTGCATTAATGATACAGGTATTTAAGGGTACTTGACAAGAATCTTTGTATTTATTAATTTTGTCCCTTTGTAATGTGTAAAGGGAAATTAAATTGTCCTGTCCCCTGGAATAAATCCATTCTCTCTCTCACATCTTTTCACGTTTACATTGTATGACAATGATATATTTTTTTCCGCTACTAATGTAATTTCCATACAATGGTAGCGTGAGCGTGAACGGAAAGGGATTTGATAGAGTGGGCTGGTATTCATGTATGAAAAATATTATGGATAGGAGAACCCATTACCCAGTGAGGGTATCGGCATGATGAGAAGATTGACTGTCTAATAGCGAAGTAGTATTTAATTTGTGCCTTCAAATATCTTAGCTTTGAGCAGTTTTGTTGTTTATTGTTGGTAGATAAGGTTTCATTAGCTTACTCTGTTGTTGTATTGTGGTGTACCTGTGTATCGTAGCTTAGACCGTTGAGGTTTTCCCTAGAGAGTACAGCGCGGAGTTCTTCAAGAAGAGTGTGAAAAGATTCCTGCACGGTCGGCGATGCGCGAGCTATGCATCCATAGGCTGCGGTAAGCGCTTACCATCACGCGTGACGTATGCCTGTTTGCCAAGAGAGTGGTATAAAAAAACTGTCGCAACTCAATCTCGCTCTCCAATGGTTGTACTGTAACAGTACATAACCGCGGTATCTTATCGCCTCAGCTATTATTTCCCCATCGCACGCCGGTGTCATGGCCACAGCTCGCTCTGATCGCTTCCTTCCCTGGCGTTACGTAATCGTGGGCACACCTCTTTTATTATATTTGGCTAAAGTTTTGTTTGCTTATACAATGTCTTTGCGAAGTGTCTTTACGTCTGTCTAGGTAGGACCAGTTACGTGACTCATCTAATATGGCGGGGCTACTGAGACATAATAGTATCATGTTACTTTTTCTGCTGTTAACAAACCATAACATAACCGTTGCTTAATTTGGGGCTATGTCAATTTGTTTGGAAGGTATTTAATTATTTATTTATCAATAATACAGTGATAAGACACCACGAGCTTTACGGTGAAGGAAAACATCGAGAGGAAACCTGCATACGTCTGTGAAGTAATTCAAAGCGTGCTTGAGTAATGGCGATGGACGCCATCTGTCACGTTGGCACCTGAAATTTAGCTCTGCCTACCCCTTCAGGGACCCTTGTGGGAAGGCGTGAGGATATATTAATTATTTTTTAATGTTTGGGACATGAATACTGTCCAACATTTGATACATTTAGTATTTAGTATACAGAGCCATATACAGGATGCGATACGCGCATCCACATGATAAGCAGCTCCATTTCACTTGCTGTATAATTAATACCTAACGACTCGAACATTGTTTATACATATACCATCAATTTGACAATTTGTGTGGAATTGTCCCACAAATAAAACGAAGCGTGTACTATGGAAACTAGACTTCGATATATATACATAAATACATACGACATCCAAGACTAAGGTACAAATACTCGTGTTCACCACACAAATATCTGCCCTCAGTGGAAATCGAACTCACGACCTCAAGTTTCGCAGTCAGGAGCTCTAACCATTAGACTAGACGACCGACTAAGTTTAAGAGCAAGGTTACGCCAGTGAAAACAGTCGCATGCTCTGTCTTGTGTTAACTATTCTGCCAGCGGATGGGAGTAACGACTTCCTCTTTTCCTACACCATTGCCTAGTAATAAAGATTCACGTAGGATGGTAATGAACATGCTGTACGGCTCTCGGCAAGGTCAGTGGTCGATATAGGGTCTTAGATGTACGGGTTCATCAACATGAATTCATACTTACATACATATCATCACGCCGAGTCCCTAACGGGGTAGGCAGAGTGGATAGAGCGCCAGTTATCTCTAGACTTACATACCTCTTTCTTTTCGTCCACATTCATCAGCCTCTTCATACATGCTCGTCGGTTTCGAGTACTCGTCCTTGAGCGTCCGATCGACATGAATGATGTGCGCAATAGATGATTGACGAGCAGAGCTTTTGTTAATATGTTCAGGTATATCACAGTGTACATAAATAATAAATAAATAATATCCTCACGCCTTCCCACAAGGGTCGCCGAAGGGGTAGGCAGAGGTGTATAGGTAATACCCACACACCCACTTTCCGCCAGAGGTATATTAGGTGCCAACGTGACAGATGGCGAGTCCATCGCCGTTACTCAAGCACGACTATACATACGCCTTTGAATTTATTCTCAGACGTATGCAGGTTTCCTCTCGATGTATTCCTTCACCGTAAAGCTCGTGGTGTGACTAATCACTGTACTTAAGTTCAGAAAAACTCATTGGTACAGTCGGGATTCGAACTTGCGTACACAGTGTACATAAATATGTGTTATAGGTTTCGAGAGTATCATTACCAAACGTTGGCTTTTGCGGTGGCACTTTTACTATAATTAGCATCAAATCTATGTCCAACTGCTTCCTGTTTCGACCTTAGATGGCAGGTCAAACCGTTTCACATTAGCCGGAACAAACAAAGAGACAGACAAAAATATATATTGATATATGTACCGTGTGTACATCTATATGCATTTAGTAAAAAGCGGTTATTTTAATATTACAGACCATTACCTGGGACAATTCCACACAAATTACCTACACCTAGTCTAAAATTAAGCAAAGCTTGTGTTATGGTAACTAGACAACGATATATTTACTTATGTAGATAGATAGATATATACTTAAATGCATAGGACATCCAAGACTAAGGTACAAATATCCGTGTTCATCACACAAATATCTGCCCTCAGCGGGATTCGAAACCCGCGACCTCAAGTTTCGCAGTCAGGAGCTCTAACCACTAGACGGTCTTCAAATTTATTTGTATAGATTGCTTGTTAGTAAATAAGAACCCATTGCTGCCCACAACTAAACGCTCCCGGTCACGTAACTTGGCCGGCTCTAATTGCAACGGTTGTCCGCTCTCGGTCAAGGCCGGCGCTCACTCTAATTACTGTCACCTAACTATAACTGTGGGTAGCCATTAATGTCTTTATTTGTGACAGCTGTGTCCCGCGGTTTCACCCGCGTGATATTCGATTTTATTGGTGGATTTTTCCTGGAATCCAATTTCCTGGAAAATAAAATATCTTATGTGCTTATCCAGCGTATAATCTATCCAAATCCCTGTGCCAAATTTCATCCAGTTCTGTTCAGTAGTTTTTGTGTGAAACAGAAACGAACATCCTCACAAACTGTATATTATTAGTGGGATTACTTTAGCATTCCAAGAAGGTACAGAGGAAGACCACGTCCCGATAACCTATTTTTTTTAATACAACAAGAGTGGCAAACAAGCATACGGCCTACCTGATGGGAAACGGTTACCGTAGCCTATTTACGTTAACGGTACCGAAGTATCATTTGCGCGCTGCCACTCTATGTTCGGAGTGTTATAATGTGTTGACAGCATCATAGGACTAAACCCTCTGCTGCCAACACAATACAACAATCCTCCCCCTCCCCACAGAGCTCATTACTGGAGACCTTATTTACCGCGTAGGAACACAACACAATAAATAGTTTTATTTGGCTACGGACTTCTATAAGGTGGAGGTCCTGCCCCAGTCGGGCAGCTTTAAATTCGATTGGAAAATCCTGCTATGCCCTACCTCTCTTAAAACCTTAACCTAGTTCAAACCGATCAGACACTCGAGTATGGGAACGTATGAATAGACAGCTGAATGAAGCGAAAGAGGTGTTGTCGTGATCTGTATGTGCTTCTATTAGTTCAATCCATTTCTTTCAGTGAAAGGTAAAATATTCAGAACATTATTATTGATGTTCGATTGATCTCTATTACTCCCCTTGTGTCTGATTTGCATAGCACCGTAAATGTGAACGGTGTATAAGGAGCTATGCCTTCGAATTAAGCCGTACTAGAGTTATGGCTCGTGTCACTTATCTACTGACTTGGCTAACGTTATAATGTACAGCGACTGCCCCGCGATTTCACTCGTACATTCATACATATATATGATCACTGCTCTGCTCCTTTTGGTAGTAGCATGGTCATACAGATTGCCCAATACACGGGCTATCTAATGCAAAATATTTTTTAAACTTTATTATAAAAATAATCCTAGAAGTAGCGCCAAATTAGCGTTTATATAGTGGGAGTAGAGCGCCATTCCTCTTTTTCTTACAAACATCTTACGTTTCATTCACATTCGTCAGTCTCTACATACATACTCGCCCATTTTGAGTACTCTTGACTAGAGAAGTTTACTCGAAACCGGGAGTTGTAGCGGGTCCATAATTGTTGAACCGGTTTGATCTTGGTGACAAATAAAAATTATGTAATATTTTCATCATGATTGTATAAAATTTTTGTTTATTTTTCTTTCGAAACTAAGTTGGATATATAGTTTTATTGTGACGCCCGCGGCGATGTAATGTATTGACATTAATGAGATCATAAATCATCATTATGAAGTACAAATGCTCGTGGCATTTGGTGCTTCATACACTTTTGGCTTTATTGATTTCGTTGGCGTGTGTTTATATTAACACGCCTATTATCTTTGAGATGTGTAATGGCCAATAAACTGTGTGAGCTGCGGCGGCTACACGTGCAGGACGCGAGAGACCCAAAGTTCTGTCTCATCCTTATGGCATCCTCGTATATATGTGGGTGATTTGTTCATTTAAGCTTTAAAATGTATTTACTTTATCTAGTAGTGATTTAGAGCTGTCCTCGTTTGAAACATTATCATATTATCAGGTAGGCAGCATGTTTATACATACCTCTTTCGCTTCATCCACATGCATCAGTGTTCGAGATACCGTTGTTTTCATTCTCATAATATTAGTTTTTGTTTGTCACAATAGATGTCGCTATCACTTGGAACTTATTAATAGGTGGAACTTTGTCTGCACCAATGAGTTTTAAGGACAGTAACAAATCTCACTACGAACTTTACGGTGAAAGAACACCGTAAGATACATTTGAGAAGTAATTCAAAGTTGTGCTTGAGAAACGGTTTCTGCATGTATATGTAGGTTTCTTGGGATAGCTACCTTACCACCACTGTTCCCCCAGGATGATAGCTTTTGCCGCTTCACTGTTTTATGGGGCCACAATAGGACTATGCCATGAGGCTTATTCGCCTCTAGAGTGTCACAAACCTTATAGTGTTGCATTCTTGTTCATACATACATACATATAATCACGCGTCTTTCCCGTAGGGGTAAGCAGAGACCACTTCTTTTCACATGCTACGAGCCTTACATACCTCTATCGCTTCGTCCACTTTCATTATTCTCTTCATACATGCTCTTCGGTTTAGGGTACTCTTGACCTGACCTTTTTTCAAGACGTCCCTAATTTGGTCTATAAACGTCCATCTAGGTCTACCTCTTCCAACACTTTCATTCACCCTCGCCTTATATACTTTTTTCGTCAATCGTTCTTCATTCATTCTCTCGACATGGCCAAACCATCTTAGCATACCTTTCTCAATTTTTGTCACTACATCTTCTAACGTTTCCTTATCTCACCATTTCTTATCCTGTCGCTCAGTTTAACTCCTATCATACTTCTTAACGCTCTCATCTCAAGTGCATTTATTCTTGTTCATATTATAAATAATTCAATCCGAATATGTTATCCTGTCAGCCATTATTCGTCTACTTGTGTACGCAACCGATGGGTGGATTTGTTACGTAAGCTCATAAATGCCGATATAAAAAGTCGAACGGTCATAAAACAAGGCCGTTATGCCAAAAGATCCCGGAGCTCCCCTCTGATGGGTAACGTAGCAGTATTGATGATCAATAATATATTGAATTAAGTACGTTTAGAGATAACTGGCGCTCTATACTCTCTGCCTACCCCGTTAGGGACTTGGCGTGATCGCCTGCAGCACGAATTTGCAAGTTTGAATCTACTGTTCAAATGAGTTTTTATCAACTTGAGTATGTACACTGATTTGTCATACCACGAATTTAACGGTGAAGGAAAGCAAAGAGAGAAAACATGTATACTTACGTTTCGCCATCTCTTCTACATTCTCATTCTACACCCAAAGTGGGTGTATGGGTATTACCTATACTCCTCTGCCTACCCCTTCGGGGACCCTTGTGGGAAGGCGTGAGGATATATTATTATTATTAAGAGAAAGAAAACACGGCGAGCGTATTTGTGCTCAGTTGGAAAGCGAAATGTTTTCCCATTCTTTGCGTACATCAATAGCGACTTCCTCAGTAATTATTGGGGGCGGTCCCTCCCTCCCTCCCCCGTCGTGTCTCCTCGTCCCCCTGGGCATATCAGCCATATCTTAATTACATTTTCCATGATAGAGGACGGCACGCTTACCGTCCTCTGATGCGATAACGGTATCACAGTTCTTTTCCATTGCCATTGCTTGCTACCCATTGCTAGTTTGATATGGGTTCATGTATACATAGATGGTCAACTTTTTCGCATTCGCATTCGAAATACATCCATAGTAAATAAAATTGGAGGTTCTGTTTCTTCTTTTGCCTGGCCTTTTCCCATTTTAGTTGGGGTCGGCCCTCCGTATCATGCGTCTCCAGGCAGCCCGGTCCTGGGTCATCTCTTTGTTGACTTGGGTATCTCTAAGGTTCTTATTTACTACGGACATCCATGTGATTTTCTGTTTGTAATATTAAAATACCCGCTTTTTACTACGTGCATGTGGATACAGTACATGTACCAACATATATTTTTTAAAATTTTTGTTTGTTCCGGTTAATCTCTGAAACGGCTGGACCGATTTTGACGAGACTTTCACTGGCCGATACTTAACTAAACTACTAGTACTAAGTTAATATGTATGTACATAGATACATATCATAATGCCGAGTCCCTCACGGGGTAAATAGAGAGAGAGTTGACCGCCAGTTCTCTCTAGACTTACATACCTCTTTCGCTTCGTCCACATTCATTCTTCATACATTCTCGCCGGTTTCGAGTACTGTATATATTTTTGCTACACTATCGCACTGGTTCATACTTTAATGATAGTTGAAAGAGAGAAATAAATAAATAAATACTCTTGATGAAGAAAAGCATGTTACTTTGCTTGACTTATAAAAAGTATGAGTGAAAAAAGGTTGATGAAACAGATATACAATACGAATGTGTGCAAGCAGAGGCAGCGGAAGACCACGTAACAACTACCTAGTGTGTAGTATGTGAGCTCATTATAAGTGAACTATGGTCTGTATAAATAATAAATTTCTATGAATCTTATTACGATATGTTCAGTGCAGTTTATTGCGCCTCAGATATTTGTAACATAGTTGTAGATGTACGTACTTCGTGTTATTCCGCCAGCGAAAGTTGCAGGAATGCGCGCGGATGTTCGCAAATAGATGCCGCCATCCACCCTCCGAATGCCACATGTCGTAGGAATATGTATTTATTCACGCCTTCATACAAGGGTTCCCCAAAGGGATAGGCAGTAGTGTGTAGGTAGCACCCACACACCTACTTTTCGCCGGAGATATCTTTCATGTGCCGACGTAACGGATGGCGAATCCATCGCTATTTCTCAGGCACGACTATACATACGCATATAAAATCTTCTCAAATGAATGCAGGTTTCCTCTCGCTCTTTCGCCTAAGAGCTCGTGGTGCGACTACGTACTGCAAATGTACATAATTATTTATTTAAACTAGCTATCCTGTACAGCTTCATTTGGATCTTCTAAGCCATCCCGACACCTGTGCAAATCCGCACAACATTTCTTCAAAATCGTTCGTGCCTTTCTCGAGTTTTTGCGAGAGTAACTAACGGCGATTGATTTTCGTATTTAGATAGGGATGGATGTGTGTTTGCTTTTGTTCATCTTTTGCCCATCGATATTCGCTATCTACCTTATAAATGCTGTGTTGATACAGAAATGTTGCCGTTACATCTACTCGTATGTCTCTCTGATGGCGAACGGCCAAAAGTATGCGGAAAATAAACTGCTCTCTTGATATTAGTCGTGTCTATACGTCACCTATTCTGCACTAAACTATTGTCTATTACGAACATCGCGATAAAAAAATTATGTTTTATTGTGTGATGATGATATTTGATGATACAGATATATAATATTTGATGATACAGATATGTAATATTTTCCTTTGGAGTACTACCTTAGGTTTCTATATATTTTATATTATGTAGCTTCGGCAATGCGAGAGCGATACTTCTCAAACGTATGCAGGTTTCTTCTCGATGTTTCCACTTCCGTAAATAAAAGTGGTGTGACTAATCACTGTACTTAAGTTCAGAAAAACTCATTGGTAATCGGGATTCGATCTTGCAATATTTGTGTTGCAGGCGCCTACTCGCACCACGAGTAAATTGAAATAAACGATTTATTTTAAATTATGATATCTCTGCATATTTTTACTTGTGGTAGGTACTCACCGTGATAAGTAAAGTTTCAAGCCACTTAAACCTTCTAGGAAACATACAGTCTTCTCGAAGAATTCGTAAAATAACACATAATATCCAACTATTTATCTCCAAACAAAATCACTCAAAGGAAGTTTAAAAACTAGTTTAAAAAGTGTGATATGACATAGCCACAACCGCGTACACAATACACGCTCCGCCGCAATTGCAATGGCGGCAACGTCACAGCCGACCTTAATGTCAGTTCCGGTGTGCGGGAAGTGACGTGCGCGCGTCCGCTATGGAATGAATTACCGGGAAATTCATTGGGATGCCACGTCATGCATTGTTGACTATATGAGGTTAGGTTTGCATCTTCAATCCCTCTGCTGCCAACACAATATAACAATCCTCGCCCCCCCCCAGGGAGTTCATTATTGGAAAACATTATACATCGCGCACGAACACAAGACAAAAAAAAAGTTATTTTGCTCCGGCCTTCTATGTGGTGGAAGGTCCTGACCCAATCAGGCAGCTCCAAATTAAACTGTAGATAATGAATAACTAAAGTAGGAAGGTAGGTAAGGTAAAGTCGGGATTCGAGCTTGAAATTTTTGCGGTGCATGCAATGGTGCATGCGACTACAAGAACAAATCTCCATACTATACGGCTCTAATTATAAACCTATTTAAAATTAGATGTTATCCGTTCGTTTTCATGTCATTACGGTGAAGGAAAACATCGAGAGGAAACCTGCATACGTCTTAGAAGAAATTCAAAGGCGTATGTATAGTCGTGCTTGAGTAACGGCGATGGACTCGCCATCTGTCACGTTGCCTACCCCTTCGGCGACCCTTATGGGAAGGCGTGAGGATATGCGGGTTTCATGTCAAATACAATTTATACGTGGGTTTTTAACAAGTGTACTAACTACAATAAGTGGTAACTTTAGTTTATATTAAATATGTGACGTTCAATAAGTGTTCCCTGTGTCCCTTACGTTGGAAAAAATATTTTGAGTTTGATTGATTTATTTGATTGTCGGGTAGCACTGTGTGTAGTGCAGATAGATGTCAGTTAGCAAACACCTCGCGATCAGCATTACCAATGTACTTGTTATAGTTAATTGCAAACGACCCGGCTCGTGTAAACGATGTGCAAGTTGTGTAACAGACAAACTTGAACTAAATACCAGCTGTGGGTGGGAGCCAAGTGTGACTCACCAGGGTTCCCTCGTGTTGCTCCACTTCATTGCAGACGACTGACGTGGGATAAGCCTAATTGGATTATCCATCAACCATCCTATTCATATTATAGCGGTGAATGTTTGTTCATCATATACGCAAAAACGAATGAACGGAATTGGGTGCAATTTGGCTCAGAGATAGATACATTAGTTGGATTCAAATAGTGAAAGGTTTCACTCGCGTTAAATTTTACTATATATATGTTTACTTGAGAAGATAAGAGCCGTGGTGGCCGAGTGGTTCGAGCAGTTGCCTGCGACGCAAAGGTCGCAAGTTCGAATCCCGACTGTACCAATGAGTTTTTCTGAACTTAAGTACGGTGATTAGTCACACCACGAGCTTTACGGTGAAGGAAAACATCGAGAAGAAACCTGCATACGTCTGAGAAGAAATTCAAAGGCGTATGTATAGTCGTGCTGGAGTAACGGCGATGGACTCGCCATCTGTCACGTTGGCACCTAATATACCTCTGGCGGAAAGTGGGTGTGTGGGTATTACCTATACACCTCTGCCTACCCCTTCGGGGACCCTTGTGGGAAGGCGTGAGGATATATTATTATGTTTACTTCTCAACTCCCTTGGTCAGTAGCATGATTATATATAGTGTGTTGTCTGCTGCATTTCTTTCATATCGGATTTCTAGTCTTGCGCTCTACTCTCTCTGCATACCCCACTAGAGAGTCGGCGTGATGATATGTATGTAGGTATTAGATTCTAGTCTTCAATATCCGTCTTATCAAACAAATGTTTTTTTTCTCGGCCCATCCCCCAAAGGGGCGAATTCAATGCCACTCATATCCTGTGGGGGATGTCATGTCATTGTCCCGCCCTCTCGTCTAGACTAGCCTGACACTACAAACGGGCCATTATGCAGTTTGGGAGGCCTGCACTTTAGTATACTGTAAACCTTTTCTCGAATATTTCAGAAGAACTTGCTAGATTGGCATATATTCAACCAAGAACAACGCATACCTATCCGATAGTATTCTATGTTCATTCCTATAGTCCTCTAATTAGCCATCGACCGACATACAAAATAACAATATTATTCTAGACATCTCACGCACAGTCAACTAAAGCGCCTTATTCACGGTCCATCCTGGTGTACAGCCCGCCAAGGTCATGCACGATGCCCGATGCAAAACGACAGTGAATAGTCTTGACGTACGTCGATAATTATTATTAACTGCTTGCTGGACTCGCCGGACCCATTTTTCATCCAGCAAAATGCTATGTCCAGCACAGTGGCCTTGAGCGGACGTACAGCCGGGATGGACCGTGTATAAAGCGCTTATACGCTTAGCGCAGAGCTTTTACCTTCGAAAAAACACTTTTCAAAATGATATTCCCCTCCAAAAGTATATGTACCTACGTGTGATTGTGACTTTACTCTAGAAAGGCTGAAAGGATTTCGATATTTTATTCTCAGGATCATTAATATCTTCACCCAAGCGAAGCTGGGCGGGGTAGTTAGTATGTTATATAGCCATGTGCAGTAGTTTTCATAGACCGGTTATATATACCGACAGACCCCTGTCATAATATCGATTGTGACCTTTATTCCTTATGCTCTATTGAGCTCTGCGGTGTGAGATCTAATTAGCGCCAGTGGTCTCACATGATTAATTACACTGCCGGAGGAAAATCAGACGATGTAGTATGCATAAAGTGTGAAAGTGTCTGATAGAAGGAACAAGAAAAAATTACCACGTCCAAACTACCAAAATCAAATTCATTGCAAACTCAAGTGTACTCGAAACCGGTGAGCAGGTATGACAGGTTTTGTGTTTTGGAGGCATACGGATTAATCCCGGTCTTCGTATATGTCCGTCAGTTTCGAGTACTCTTGACGTTCCAGTCCTTGGGTGTCCCTGAGAGTGTTATCAGTAGTTAAGTCATGTATTCTAAAAAGGGGATATAAAATGATAATGATGTATAAAGATCAAGCACAGCAGTTACAGTTAGTTACCTTAAGCTATCATTACCGTTGGTAGCCGCTTAAAATGCACTTCTACGCAATGCTACAGCTTCGGCCTGCTACAAGTTATATTTTGATGCTACGAAGGCTACGTTATCCACGCTACGAGTTACATTGCTACGGGGGACTCACGAATGCTACGAGATTGGTTCAAATAATTAGTGAGCCTTCTACTAATGGACTGGGTGTCCTTTAATATTTTATTTGAACACTTGGTTCTGCCGTCTCGGTCATTAAACAAGTTAGTTGGGGCCATTTGTTACGGACAAACACTAATATATCTCACATATAATATACTAGCGATCTATCCCGGCTTTGCACGGGTGGACATATTTTTTTTTTAAAAGAAAAATGCCACTCTGGGTGAATGTAGCTTTCCAAAGAGCCAATTCGTTACAAACATACTTACATACAAATCTTTCCTCTTTATAATATTAGTATGTATAGATAAACAGTGTTTTAATAGATGAGCATTTCCCAATCGCGTGATTAATGTAGAGTATACATTCGTTGAGTTATAATCTCGCAATATGTATACATATATACATCTCCGGTGTCGGGTGAGTGAGGTGTAATGCGTTGCCCTTGACCGGCTGGCCGCGCGCCAGCAGCCGCCGATGCGCCCGGCGCCCCACACACCGGCATACACTATACATATGTACTTGTGTTCATGCAACATTTTGTATAACATGTCGCTAACTAGTTGCACCCGTGTTAAATTAGTTTTATGACCACAACTCTGCTGTCTTGACTTAAAACTATAATAATGATATATCCTCACGCCTCCCCACAAGGGTCCCCGAAGGGGTAGGTCTATAGGTAATACCCATACACCCACTTTCCGCCAGAGATATATTAGGTACCAACGTGATAGATGGCGAGTCCATCGCCGTTACTCAAGCACGACTATAAATACGCATTTGAACTACATCTCAGACGTATGTAGCTTTCCTCTCGATGTTCACCGTAAAGCTCGTGGTGTGACTAATCACTGTATTTAAGTTCAGAAAAACTCATTGGTACAGTCGGGATTCGAACTTCGCAAAAGACTCAGACCACACGGTCACCACGGCTTATAATAATTTAATAAAGAAGGAAAAGAAAATATAAACAAAAAAATCGCGTTGTATTATAAGTGTCACGTGGCTATAAATAACCTAACGAATATTTATTTCTCGTAAACACTTAGATAAAAAACACGACGCGTCAACACAAAGCAGACTCGCCAAACATTTGTAATAATTCCAACGCGCGACATTAATGTAATTCGTTAAGTTAAGCAGAGAACAATAAACTGTGTGTACATATCGGCCGTGATCCGAATGTTTGGCACTCCGCCAGGCGCTGCTAGCTCGCTATCCACCGATGTTGGAATCTATCATACACTATGTGTTAAGGGGCAATACTTGACCCTATGATGTAGAGATTATATTCTCTGATACTTTACTAAGTGTATACTAGTTAAGAGCTGTAGTGGCCGAGTAGTTCGAGTGAGACGAGACTCGGCAATTAAAACATATATAATAAATAAATCATTATATTATAAAGAGGCAGAGTTTGTTTGTGTTAACGCACCTATCAGAAACCACTGATCCAATTGTGAACACCTTTTCTGCATTGGAGAGACCTGCCATTGAGAAAGGCTATACTGCTAAGGCTGGAGACATCAATCATATTATTTGAGAGGCAGAGGAAGACCACGTTCTAACTACCTAGATCAAATCGATCTGACGGGAACGTCAAGAGTACTCGAAGCCGACGAGCATGTATGAATGAATTACGAAGCGAAAGACGTATGCAAGTCTAGAGAGAACTGTTGCGCTATTCTCTCTGCCTACCCCGTTAGGGACTCGGCGTGATGATATATATATGACTAGCTTGTGCCCGCGGCTTCGCCCGCGTGGAGTTCGAAAAGATAACTTCCAAAATGTTCCTGCTAGAATCGGTTCGGCCGCTTTGCCGTGAAAGAGCATCATACATAATAATATAAGAATATTGAATTTTTCAGGATAAAAAAAAAAAGTTGCCGATGTCCTATTTCTAGGTTTAAGCTATCACCATTTCAACTTTCAGTCAAATCGGTTCAGCCGTTTTGCCGTGACAGAGCCGCAATCATCCAAACTTACAAACTTTCACATTAATAATATTAGTAAGATTTGTATGTAGGTACGTAATATGACGGTATACATCTGGCTATGATATTACCAAAGGGCACTCACAGCGCCGCCGTCTCAATGTGTGTAAGCAAGCACTGCCTCTGTTTTATTAGGTCGCAACGCTTTGACAATGTTTGCTCATGATCGACTGCCGAGGTTTACGACATATTGTATTATTGTATTTTACGGTATGTTGCTGAAGTTAACTCTGGTTGGTTGAACTGACCTTCAAACGCTCACAAATTCCGCGGCGGAAAATTTCAAAATTATTTGGTTGACTGCATAGAGGAGCACCGTTTGCCCAGACTGTACCAATGAGTTTTCAAAACTTAAGTACAATGATTTGTCTCACCGAGAGCTTTGTTGTGTAGAAGACGGACGTATGTCTAGTCTTGCTAAAGAAACGGCGTTAGTCTCGTCATATGTCACGTTGGCTTTGAAAAGGTGTTGTTGAACCCTACCTACTCCAACGGGGATCCTTCTAGATAAACGTGAAAATAAATCCTAATTATTTACACAAATTTACATAAATAATATAATAAATATAACAGAAAAACACATTGGTATAGTCGGGATTTGAACTTGCAATCTTTGTTGAGTTTTGTAATTGCTGGCAACTCGAACCATTCGGCCTCCACAACATTGCAAAATAAACATAAGTTTAACTTTATAGTACCTTTTAAGATAATTTCATGTAAATTTCAGAATTTGCCTCCCTATCGTCGGGTTTAGGTCTATAATCGTGCGGTGACCCATTTTTCCTAAATATGGCGACACGGTCTAACCTTTCCAGTGACATTTAAGACCAGTCGTTTGCAAATTAGACC
>JACCPG010001053.1:0-59954 GCA_016069955.1 Drepana arcuata | reverse complement strand
AAACGTCGTACAGGAAACAGCTCTTTAAAAATTTGCATTCTACTGTAGTTTTGAAGACTGTTCAGCGAATGAGAGTTCATTGTCGTTCGGCTCCTCTACTCAAATTGTGTACTTTTCATAGTGAACAATGTATGCATTGTAGGGAGTAAGGTGAAGGCATTCTGAGTACCTGAAGATTCACAATAGAGTTCAATCAACCCAGTGCGACACCGCCCACCCAGCCCGTCATTGTGACGCGAGGCGAACACTGCTCTATTGTCACTTCCTGAAGCGCGTGTTATTTTACTGGTGATTGAACATTGGCAATGTTTTATCATTCAAAGCTCAGGTTACCCGTTCACTGAGTGGTAGACAATTCCATGTTATCCATTCGCCTCGAGTTCGATTTTTGAGAGTGGATTTAAACCTCGCATCTAGTAAAATAATTGAGATTATTCCATTGCTTAGTCGCTTGTGGTCTCTTGTTCGATCTTCGCATGCAGTCAGTATTTGGCATGCTAGACTAAAACTTCTGTGAAAGTACCTACGCATAAAACAATATTATTATTATATTAAATGTGACTGATAAGGAACCAGAGGTAGGCACAAGAGGAGCAATCCGCTCTTACTATAAAAGTATATAATCGTTCTTCTCATTTCCAAACTCTATATTTATGGACTCGCCATCTGTCACGTTGGCACCTAATATACCTCAGGCGGAAAGTGGATGTGTGGGTATTACCTATACACCTCTGCCTACCCCTTCGGGGACCCTTGTGGGAAGGCGTGAGGATATATTATTATTATTTTATTTATGGCATTTAGCTATTTGGAAATCTCCTGAATTTAGAGTGTATCAGAAACTCTTGATGGTGACTAATGCACCTACACGTTCAGATGTGTGTTGTATACTTCTCGTTCTCATTACCGTCGAAATTATTCAAAATCATTAAACAGAATATATGTGAAAGGTTTGGTATTGTGTGCAATTATTCCAGGTCGCACTTTCCTGCTCAGTATATTTACAATTTTTTTCTCATTCATTTTGTACAGAATTTACAAAACCACATCAACGTCTCATGACGAAAATGATATAAATCTACCTATCTATTGATTTAATTACATAGTTAGATAACCAAAAGGTAAGCTAATAGTGAATTAAACTGTATATTTGTCTCTATAGCGATTAAGCAACTTATCGTTGGATCTCTGGATTAGGATAGGATCCCTGTATTCAAATGAGACGTTTAATAAATTTAAGCATGTTAATAGAACTCGATGAATTAAAAAATGTCTTAGTTTTGTGTGAGAGCCGGCGGCACCACCTAGCGTTAGTTGCTATTACGAATGAACGTATTGCCATACAAAACACATTATCGCCAATTATTAATGTGTTGTTTTGACTTAAATAAGGTCTATACGTCCAGTATGGAAGTTCCGGTAAGAAAGTTTACTCAATGTAAAATTAATTCCACTGTTGGTTTGTAATTGTTAGTTGAATTAGCACCAGTGGAGTTGCATAGCAAAAAAGTTGAAGAGAGGAGAGTCCGCGTGGTGCGAACACGTCGCAAACGAGGAGTATTGATCGGTGTGCGCGCGCAGCGTCTGCCCAAGTGTACACAGACGGTCGGTGAAGCGTTTGGTCGACATGCCACAAGAACTGAAGTGAACACTTAGCCCATCGGAGTGTCATCAGCTACCAAATCTTTTATTAATAACAAGGTCCATTCAACATTATGGCTACAATTGACACCTATTCTAATATTTAAAAAAGACAGAGTTTGATTGCTTGAACAAGCTAAACTCATGAACTACATTCGACTTGAAGAATGTTTTTGCATTAGATATTTATTGTGGAACGCAATAAGCTATATTTTATCATCATACTACTACTGAGGGCCCGATAATCAAATTTATCGTAGGTCAAACCACGGGTACTGTGCACCACACCACGGGCACCACAGCTGGTTAAAATACAATGCCTAGAGTCTTATTTCGATTTCGATGTACTACTCTTCCTCAGGACAAATCGTATATACTTCTACGGGCAGTAGATAGACATTAGCAGCTGTTCTACAATACAGACGATCAGCTGATGTTGATGAGTCAACATTTAGGTTCGTTTCGTGTCGATTCCATTCCCGATCTACAATATTTGTATATTATTGGTAGGTAGGTAAATTCTAAGACCTCGGTCGTGCTTGAATGACACCGATAGACTCTCCATCTGTCGCGTTGGCACTTAAAATATGTAGGTATATCTCTGGTGAAAAGTGGGTGCATGTGTACTACCTACACACCTCCGCCTACCCCATCATTTTAGAAGACCGATCAGATATGTAATTCAGAACACTTTTCTATATTGCATTCAGATCATAAACTGATACATGTTTTATTTTATGTGCTCGTAACGGGACTGGGCATTATATTGGTGGTATAAGCACTATTTCGTCTTCAAGAACAGAAATATCGCCACTCAACCTTCTTATAAATTCGATATAGTTCGCTTTTATAGATTGCTATAATCTCAGCATATATTTATCTTTAATCCCAGTGCGGAAATAGCGATGTAGAGTGTGAGAAAACGTTCGTGTAGGGTCAATGCTTAACTGGCATTTGTAATGAATTGTCCCGTTAAATCTACAGACGTCTGCGTGGACACATTTCTCCATTGTCTAATGAACCCTGTCTCAAGCCAGTTTGTATTTTGCATAGGCACAAGGAAACAAGTGGCTACTTACAATGTCGACATATATGTATTTTTTTTTTATTCTACAAGAGTGGCAAACAAGCATACGGCCCACCTGATGGGAAACGGTTACCGTAGCCTATTTACGCTCAAGATACCAAAGTATCACTTGCGCGTTGCCACTCTGTGTTCGGAGAGTTATAGTGTGTTGGCAGCATAAGGTTTAATCCCTCTGCTTCCAACACAATGTAACAATCCTCCCCCCTCCTCAAGGAGCTCATTACTGGAAACCTTATTCAACACAACACAAGGAACACAACACAATAAATTGTGTTATTTGGCTACGGACTTCTATAAGGTGGAGGTCCTGCCCCAGTCGGGCAGCTCCAAATCGAACGGGAAACCCGTTATGCCCTACCTCTCTTAATACAGTATATATTTTACCCGCAGCTTCGCTACACATTTTGGTATTTGGTATTCTTAGTTTTACCCTTAAAGCTTTTTATTTTGAAATAATCTGGGTATTTCCTTGCATATATCATCCTAGGAACCTCGCAAAATTTACTTGTAATTTTATTTTTTGTTTCTTATACATATAAATATCATCACGCCGAGTCCCTAACGGGGTAGGCAGATAGTATAGAGCGCCAGTTCTGTCTAGACTTACATACCATATAAATCTTAAAGATTTGGATATACTAAGCATTACGATTTGCTAAAAAAAACTTTATTACCCTACAAATAACTGATTTATATTAACTTATTAAGCACATAATTTTTGTTATTCTCACCTCTATTGATGCATTCCTCTCAAAAGTTGAATAAACCGTAAAACTTTTGGCAAGAGTCGAAAATGCTCGCGAACTATCACTCGGGAATCGAAGATAAAAATATCTGTTGTACTCAGTATAATTGTATTAATCCTTATTTTCCTTTGGTCGCTCTATCTATATCGCGCTATATCTATTAGTCATTGAACTCTTCCTAAGCGGCTGGACCGATTTTGATTGTTTTTTTTTTTGTATGTTCAAGTGGATTCGAGAATGGTTTAGATCCACAACTCACAAATGGACCCGATAGGTGACGCTGCGATCGTATTTCAAGATTTTTTTCACCCAAGCAAACGGCACTACACCGAGTATATGTATATATACAACAAGAGTGACTAACAAGCTTACGGCCCATCTGATGGGAATCTGTTATCTAGCCTATTTACGCTCACGATTCCAAAGTATCATTAACGCGTTGCCACTCCGTGTTCGTTGGCTACGGACTTTTCTATTAGGTGTAGTGTCCTTCCCCTCCCCAGTCGGGCAGCTCCTATTACTATACAATTGTTACAAGTATAATGGATGTCACGGCAACGGCCGTAATATAAGCCTACTAATTGCAATAAATTGCATTGTATCGGACGAATTGTATAAGACGAACCACGTGCCGAATCGTGGGTACTTGTATTTTTTTTCCGAAAAGCAATATCGTTCTTTTCCTTATATGCATCATGCAGGTTACTTAGATCTCGTATCCATCCACAATCAATGATGACGTTTAGGATTATACGTAATTACCAGTGACCCTCAATCGCTTGGCCACTAACCTTGCTCCATGCGCCGCCAACGGCTAACGTTACTGACTATGCTTTACCTCACTGCCTCATCTACTCGTTAGTCACCCGCGAGGTCGTGCTAGCATGTTTGGCACTCAACATGTTTATTCATGACGAGTCGAACCGTTTGTGTGTATTTCACAATCAAAGTTAGCTGTGAGCATCAATAGTCGCTAGTCGTCAGCCCTAGCTGCGACTAAAATACCATTGGTTTTATATTGAACTTGATAAATCCGTTGTAATATAATGGTATAACCTTGCTTAAATTACCATAACATTATAAAATCGAGCGAATGGTCGAATACGTAGATATGTACTTAATTACGAGGCAAGACGACTCTAGAACTTGACCTCCTTCATGTTTGGGCGTTGGTTATACAATTCCATTTATGCTTACAATCCTTTATGTCCTTTAAAGACTCGGTCAAAATGAAATTTCTGAGTATAAATGTAGACATGCTAATAAATGTTTCGTAGGGCACCAACATTTTTTACAATGCAAACTGAGGAAGTTTTATAACTGCGCCAAAGTTGCCATCGGAGCACTCGTGTATACTATTCCAAATCCTAATGACTAGCCGATAATTAAAACTGCATATTATATATTTATAACTAATCGACAACTAAAAACATTGGCTTGGCCTGTTTGAGTTTATTTGGTAAATCTATTCACCCAGTAATTCAATGTAATGAACCAACCAAAACAAGTTCGATATGATTCTGAAGATCTGATAAATAATTTTGTTGAAGTATTTACGTGTACATATGTATATATATCCTCACGCCTTCCCCGAGGGTCCCCGAAGGGCCAGGCAGTTTAGGTAATACCCAAACACCCACTTTCCACCAGACATATATTTTAGGTGCCAAGATACCACGGCTCTTTTTTCTCTTTTCGATTTTTACTTTATTTAAATTTATCAGCTCATTTGGTATATTTTTAAAACAACGTTTTTATTATAAATTTTCAGGCTTTCACACGTTTGAGGGAAAGCCTGAAAATTTACGAAGTTAGTAAGATATATAACAGCTATCTATAGTCACACCACGAGCTTTCCGGTGAAGGAAAACATCGAGAGGAAACCTGCATACGTTTAAGAATAAATTCAATGGCTAATATATAGTAGTGCTTGAGTAATGGCGACGGACTCGCCATCTGTCACGGTAGCACCTAAATATATCTCGGGCAGAAAGTGGGTGACTGGGTACTACGTACCTCAGCCTACCCCTTTGGGGAGCTTGTAGGACAATGTGAGGTTATATTATTTACGGAACAGCATTCACTTCATAGATAAAAATATGTTCCAACATATCTCCGCAGGTACCTACGACTTTGTTTTCGTCTTCGAACTTCATATCTGGCGTATTCCTTCATTGCAGTGTATCAAATCAACAATATCATAATCAAACAATATGGAAATATACTCCAAAGGCATAGTGAGCTTGAAGTGAGCATAACTAATAACTGCTCAACTTACAAAGTTATAAATTCCATTTAGTTATAACCTCGAGGCTGTACCAAGGTTTTGTCGGACATAAACTTGAATCTTTTTGAAAGTCTCATCTGAATAGCATTAACTCATTTATGCAAATGTTTAAAAGGGTAACCTTTAAAAATATGTTTTACGTTTGGAACCAGCAGACTGGGTTCAACGGTAATGAGAAAGTAGCACTCGAAAACTCTGAGATTGGAAGTATTGGAATAAAATGTCAGAGAGAACGTGACAATAACGTGACACCTGTCCCGACGCCGGTGAATAACGGCCTTGCTGAGTACGTACAGATACCATCATCACGAATGCATGGAAAAACTTGAGCACATAACGGCGCATCTCATTCGCTGCAGTTGCAGCTAGCCCCGTTGCTTTGACACACATTCGATGCACTCGCGTGATTTATCTGTAACTTCCTCACCTACTATCGATCAACGGAATGATACCATTTTACGAATAAACCACATCGACTTTCTAGATGATTTCTGCAGCAGTAGGTATGTCTGACATTAAAGTTACTGACAAATGCAAGTAGTTGCTTGTCAGCTAAGAAGATATTCCTACACTATACTAAGACCTAACACTATTCCTAACTGACACTAAGAATGTTCCTACTAGACCATTCTTATCATTAAAATATCACTAAAATGGACTTGCTTATTTATATATATCGTCAAGTAAAACATATTTATTTTTAATAATCATCATAAGCTGATCAGAGCTGGGCTCTTTTCGAGGTCTCTGAGAAAATTCCTTCCATTTGCTTCTATCCAGCTAAACCATGAGAGACATTTTTTCTTTTATCTGACTCATATATTTTATTTATTTATGCACAATTACAGTACAATGGTGGACTTTATGCTAAAGCATTTTCTTCCAGTCAACCACCCTTGACAGGAGAAACATTGAAGCGGGTGTGCATAGAAATATATATATGTACATATTACCTGATTTATGTAGATACTTATATATTATTATTAGATAAATATATATATATATATATATATATCCTCACGCCTTCCCACAAGGGTCCCCGAAGGGGTAGGCAGAGGTGTATAAGTAATACCCACACAATCTACCCTTCCGCCAGAGGTATATTAGGTGCCAACGTGACAGATGGCCATCGCCGTTACTCAAGCACGACTATACATACGCCTTTGAATTTCTCTCAGACGTATGCAGGTTTCCTCTCGATGTTTTCCTTCACCGTAAAGCTCGTGGTGTGACTAATCACTGTACTTAAGTTCAGAAAAAACTCATTGGTACAGTCGGGATTCGAACTCGCGACCTTTGCGTCGCAGGCAACTGCTCGAACCACTCGGCCACCACGGCTCCTACATCCTACATATACATATAATATATAAAATAGCTACTATACATACATAAATGAAGTTGAGGTTGTGATCGTGCCCTAGGACCCTTTCAAATAATGCTCTTTGACTAAGCGCTTAAACATTAGTTTGGAGGGAGCTTTCCTAATATTGGGTGGAAGTTGATTCGATATATTTATGTTAATCTCTCTTTTTCCTTCTAAGATATTCTTATTTTACATCTATCCCATTTTACCAAAGGATTATTTCACCTCTGTACGAACCAACAACAGATTGATGATAATTTTTGAAAGGTGTCAAAGTTATTTTTTTATGATCGACAAAGCTTTCGATAGATGGGCTGTAAAAGGCCCTATTTGTTAGATTCAATCAATCCGGCGAAATCTTTATATTCAGTGTATGAGATATTATTTTGTAGGCGTATTGGTCTGAGTAAAGCAACATAGTATGGTATGGATGTGACTGGCATCTAAGGCGTATTGGTATGAGTAAAGCAACATAGTTTGGTATCGATACGGCGGGCATCTAACGGAGCGAGTTGCGTGGGGGGAAATGGACCGAGAGCCTGTGCACGCGCACCGGTATAATAGATCGTCATCCGTCCCAGTTGGTTTCGGCGCGTTGCACCGAGCACGTGTTTTTACAACATTTGGTGTAGCAACGTTTCACGATAAGTCACCTCTAATTAAGTGTATTAAAACTTAACTATTACGTGCCCCGACTTCCTTATAGTACCAACAGTGATGGACATAGACCAGTGCCATTGACGATGGATTCAAGATACTATCTAATCGTGTTTAGGACATTTTGAAGTGTGTTTGTCGTAGTGTACCGTTGTAATAGCTACTCCACTCCGTATGTATTTGTTTATTGGCGCCGCATCTATTTGTAAGTTATCGATTTAATTATTGTATGTTTGGTTGTAAAAATGCCACGTGACCTTGTTGATATCTACTTAGGAAGTAACTGGTTTTACCCAAATGTTCTGTGCTTATCAAAGAAATTGAATTTATGGAACGAATAAATATTATTTAATTCAATCCAAGTATCCATTGGGTAGATCCTGAAAACTTTGACATTTTCCATTCCCGCTTTGATTTTAGAGGCATCATTATAACTTTTTACGTATTAAATTATTCCTTCAACTTGTACAGATATTAATATCGCTAAAGTCGTATCTAGAAAATACAATCAAATACACCAAATTAATAGAATATTACAAACAATACTGAGAAGTATTCCTAGTTGAATAACTGGCGTTACACCATCATAATAAGAATACCTACTTCGTCATTCATGGAGCACTCTTTCAAACAAATATTAAATCTATTTATGGTACCAACAACCAGGCGGAGATTTATTATACAATACGAGATAAAAAAAGTTAGATTGAACCTTATGAACAAGTGATTAATATAACAAATGTATTTATTTCCTAACATTTAGCTACTTAGGTACTCTCCCGCTGCCGTAATTTCCATTTCAAAAGTACCTACCGTCTTAACTTCAATCATACATACACACTTTGTTACAAAGACAACATCTGATGTTTCGTTTAAGAGTAAAATCTCGTAGTTAAGACCTAAATATGAGCTCCATCAGTGGCGAAGAACACGGCGTAGTCAAGACCTCTAAAACCAGACGACACGTCAACCCAATACACTTTTCAGTCAAGGTGCGTCTCAAGTATTTGATAGGTTAGGTTAATAGGTATACATAAGATCGTAAAAGAACGTTTATGCTTGGGCCAAAATAATTTGGACTTGAAACATAAAGGTTCCAAACGAATTCTTCATAAATAAACGGTCCTATATACTTTGAATGTATCTGAAAGAGTTATCTGGTCATAATTTGTACTAAAAACAGACGAATACCAAATAACCATTCTAGAAATACGCATGCGTCTCTCGACCTCTTATCTGTTATCACCGCGGATGTAATACATCGCTTGTGACCCCACTTGAGGTCGCTCTGACGTCTCTGATGTGTTCTAACATTATCATAACAGCGCGCCTTTATGTATCTGTCATATGGAAAACATATTTCACGTACATAAACTAGTTATATTGATGCCCTGTCTCATAATAAACCTTTCAATACTTTTGTATAACGTGCTTCAGTGAAGTAATGCAAGTTGTATCAGCGCTAATGAAAATTAAACTTATTATAGCACGTACATGAAACGCGATATATTATGAATATTGCTATACACATAAATAATTTGCCACGTTTCGATATATCCAGCGGTATGTATCGAGGTAAACAGTTTTCTGAAAGTGGAAAGCCTTGGTATCGAGCAGAGAGGTAACTGTGCATGCTTATTTAGCGCCAAACGCTGCTCTACTCGAATGGACCAAATATTTGGGAGAGGCCTCCGCTATCCGGTGAATGGGTCTCATAGGTTTGATGATGATGAAATATTAGTGATAATGGAGCTACTTGTTTGCTCCATCACAAATGTTGCAACTATCAACAAAAAATAATGAATATTGCAAGCACCATGGAATGACAATTAAATGAACCTGAGGTGTGTTGTTGTAACAAATGTTACAATCTATTTATTTCTACAGTAATCACATCTATGGGCCCATATGCTTGCGAAAAATGTTACTATCAAATAATGGGGATACGTACACAATCACGACACGAAACAAATGCCGGTCCTGTGTCCATGGCAGCAGATATTTTGCGGCTACGAGTGTTATTCGACCGCACCATTCCCAACCACGTGTAAACAAAGATAAATGCTCGCTGCTTGTTTGTTCCCATGAAAATCACTATTAGTGTCTGAATTTCTAAGATTTGTCAGAATGCTGATAAAGGTTTTGTCCCTGTGATAAAATTTTCCTCGAACACCTTTAAGGAACACATAGTGTTTTTCGTTGTACACTTTGATTATTTTCAACAACCCCAAGGTTTAAAGCGAGCGTTATTTGGTCAAATATATTTATTATTCAGGTTTCTCAACGAGGTCGCTTATTACTATTTTAAAGGCAGAATGAGATTTGAATGTCATTGAGACTTTTTAATTATATATAGTTGTAACAATGCTGAGAACTTAACCTATTAACTATAAATAATTATCCGTTAATTATTTTTAAACTTGCAAGTATGTAGTGATGGCCAAGTGATTAAAATACACACGCACAATATCAAGATTGTAGGTTAATATCCAGGGCGAATATTTACCCATATGTTGAATAATTCTTATGTTACATCACCACTTGTAAATTCGAGAATCACAGCTTAAACTTACACTTATTACAAGTAAAATTTCTAAAAATATTTAGTTCAGTCTGGACTCGAACGAACTCTTAACCATTGCGTCGCAGATGACTACTGAAACCAGACGTAATATACCCACTGTATTTTTCAAAGACAATCTACTGATATTAAAGTGGGTGCCTAACATTAATTCATCAGAGTTCTTCTTTTATTTCTCTCAATGTTACCGGAGGTGTTCTCTATACTGTTATAAACATATGTGTGACTAATAATAAAATCGCAAACTTGAAATTGACGAGAGATGGCCCTTAAGTAATCTAAATATAAAAGCTGTAATTTTGCGTTTAATTCTTGGACTAAGTATAACAATAATATAATATGTATATATAGATTATTTAATGTACACTCACGTCTACAAAACAAAATTGTATGATAGAATTACTATTGTTGTACTGTTATGGTATTCGTTCTTCGGTATAACGTACTTTAATTGCAGTCGATATCGTTGGCGGTATACTGATATCAAGGTGATTGCTAACAGATATACGATCTCCGTATCAAGGCAAGACGACACTAACGCGCAACACAAACAGGACTGATAGAGTTAATTATGCACACGATGTGTTAGATTATGTAGTACACGCACTAGTCCTAGAAAATTTACATTTATTGTTATTCGTACACTGATAACCTTACAGAACCAATCCATGATTCTAATCATTGTCTTAGACATGCCGGAACATGCTTTTACCTAGCCTACCTAGAGACCTAGCGTCTCCGCCTGCTTGAGAAAAGGACAGGATAACAAAATAAGGACCGATAAATGTAGGATTTGTATTGGAAATAACTATTTATTTTGAAATAATCAATTTATTATGGAACTTCATTTGCGCAGACAATTTATTGTAAAAAAAAATTAATATTCAGTCATTTCGGTATCCAGTTAAAATTATGGTGTTGCGTAAATTAATCGTTTAGAACTTATATTTTTTTTACTTTGTTAGATACAATCGCGATATAGCAAAACCCTAGACTCATTTTATTTATCCAAACATTGCTAGATGTCGAATTTGTCCCAAAATAGAGTTTGTGTTTGGGATGTTCAGTGTTCAAACAGCGCAGCTTCGTTAGAGAGCTCTACTTTTGACAAATCCTCTTTCCACAGCTGCGAACATTCCTTGAAATAGTGTCGCAGTGTAGACATGAAATAGAAATATAAATATCTACCTGTAGAATATATCTGTTTTGTTGTTCAAATCATCTGTATTAAATCATGAAGGTCTTGCGAATTGATAAAATCTTCATTAATATGAATAACTATACCTCCTTAGAATCCTAAAAAACATATTAACACTGCTAAAGAGGAGATAAATGGCCGTGGTGGCCGAGTGGTTCGATTAGTTGCCTGCGCAAAGATCGGAAGTTCGAACTTCCGATCTCCCGACTGTACCAATTTTTCTGAACTTAAGTACAGTGGTTAGTCACACCACGAGCGAGCTTTATGGTGAAACAAAACATCGAGAGGAAACCTGCATCTGTCTGAGAAGCAATTCAAAGGCATGTATAGTTGTGCTTGAGTAACGGCGATGGACTCTCCATCTGTCTGTCGCGTTGGCACCTAAAATATATCTCTGGCGGCAGGTGTGTGTGTGGATACTACCCATACACCTCTGCCTACGCCTTATCATATTCATATTCATATTGTTTGCATTGTCAGACAGTACAAATAATACAGTAGTTCCTCTTCGGGGACCCTTGTGAATTTTTGTTTTTCGCCTAGCCTTCATGACACTTTTTTTAAAATTATATGCACTTTGATCATGCGATATTTACCATCACATATTTAATATCTTCGATTGTTTATTAAACGTGATGAAGACTTCGCGTCGCATTTTTTATAAACAATACTATGGAACGTACAAACACGTTCTATTATAACGTCACGTACAGCAATTTAGTATAATACAAAATACTTTCATCAAGCAAAATTGTTCACTTATTTGCGTAGCAGCACGCTTATTTTATTGTAGCAAGCGATTCAAGACGGCTCGGAGCGAATATTGTCAACTAAGTAATTTTTTTGCGTGCTCGCAACGACCTTAGTTGCGTAAGACACATCAGTTCCTCTTCCTTGTGTCGTTTTTTGTTTGGCTTAGAATGACGGTGCCTGACTTCCGCTGGTCATCTGATTGTCCTGTGCCTTCACACATAATGTTAAACTAAAACAGTTTTGTTATTGGCTGCTTTTTTAAATCCCAAGAATAAATTAAAATCCTGTGTGTCTTCTTAACATGATGATGTGAGGCTAAATAAGACATCTAAGCCCTAGGTATAACTACTTCACGTAGATGTTTGTAAGCTATATGTCACGAATCTGTTTACATATATCAGACTTTGTTGACTGGTATTGGAATGAATCAATAAATGTAATTATGCATAATATGCGCAATTGTCAGAGTTACTTACATCGCATTTTTTCATCTAAAGGGATTTCTTATTACACCAACGAAGTAGTACCAACGAGTTTGTCTATTTGAAAAATTTTTTTTGCCAAGATATTTCCGGTAAAGTAAAATATGGACGAGATTGGTATGTATCATACATACCAATCTCGTCTTGTTTACGACTTTGTGTTCAAAAGACGGCTCACTCACTACCCCGTCAAGGCCCTTTTCGTTTAAACTCGTAACTACATTCGTCGTTCACCCTCCAAATAATGTCTGTTTGTATTAATAGCCTCATTACGGCGAAATATATAAAGTAGATACACGCTTACCATCAGGCGTATCTTATGAATGAATGCCATCTTGGTTGTATGCAAAATCAGATGTTTTATTTTAAATATGCAGCGTAACAGAACATCGCGAATAAATTATATATCCTCACGCCTTCCCACAAGGGTCCCCGGAGGGGTAGGCAGAGGTGTATAGGTGATACCCACACACTCACTTTCCGCTAGAGGTATATTAGGTGCCAACGTGACAGATGGCGAGTCCATCGCCGTTACTCGATTATGACTATACATACGCCTTTGAATTGTTTCTCAGACGTATGCAGGTTTCCTCTCGATGTTTTCCTTCACCGTTAAGCTCGTGGTGTGACTAATCACTTTACTTAAGTTCAGAAAAACTCATTGGTACAGTCGGGATTCGAACTTGCGACCTTTGCGTCGCAGGCAACTGCTCGAACCACTCGGCCACCACGGCTTTTAATTTTCACTACGAATAAATTAAAATTATTATTCAGACATATTTTTAGTTCTAAGTACCAAAATATCTAATAGAAATGCCCTATTTGTAAAATGTGTTCTGATCATGGAACTCAATATTTTTTTAAAGTATTCTTTCGTGACTCATGTATAACGTACCTATTTATACACAACTTAATGGAAGTTTTGGCTTAAAGTTAACCCTTCCGCTTTTTTTTATCAAATAGGAATCCTGCATCGGTAGCGGGCTTTCGTTTCGCTGAAAAGCACAATTTTCTCCATTCACTATGGCCGCCTAGTGAAATCGTTATCGTCTGTTCGCTGCGGTGCGCCAGCAGCGCCCATTTCCTAATGGCAATTTCGCGTGCATTTAGCTTTATTCATTCGGTAGGTGCCTAACCTAGTGCTGATTTGATATTTGAGTTTAATGTAGTACATTATGAATACAATGCGCACCCGCAATGCGTGAGTGATATCCTTGGAGAAGAACATGGACTTTTTGTCACCGAGATAAACTCCAAGGGGTAGAAATAGAGCATCAAACTTCCACGTAGATTAAGTCGCGTGCGATTGCCTAGTACTTAATGAATTGTTGAAACATTGGTACACCTTATTCTGAACTTGTCGGCTTTTGCAGACTACCCCGATTGTTTTTAAATTGATTTTGAAAACAATATTTCCTATAATCAATATCATATCTCCAATATTTTCCTGAAACACTATTTCCTTTGTGACGTTCAAAATCTTGCCAACCAAGACAATTGAAATGATCGGAGAATAATTGGCAAGAAATCCTTGAGCCGACTGTCATAATCATCATTTAGCACAAAGATACTTAACTTCCTGATAAAACAATGATGCAAAGGTGAGAAGTGGCAGCGATCGTCCTGTAACGCAAAAGTGGACAATTATAGAACTCGTTGCATTATAATAAAGATTGTTGGCCTTTATGCAAGGAAGGATTACTTGAGCCCAGATGTTTTACCACTAACATAGTTATAACTCTCGATTATGATCGCAATTTCCTCCTATTTGAAAAAATAGGTTTCATCGTTTTGAATATGTATCTACGTATTTCATTACATGCATCGGGTTTGCCTCTGAAAATAAATCGGTCTAAGATATCTCAAGTTAAAAGAAGAAATAAGTTATTACAATATTCACCAGGGTTATCTTGGTAGCATTTATCATTTCTTTAAAAAGAAAAGTTAGCATTGTGAATTCGTGCAATGAACAGTTTAGGAAAGATTTTCTCATTTAAAATGTGTAGACTGCGCGAAGGGCGAACACTTTGTCACTTGTGCACAGTGAACTAAATTACTCTGAGAACAATGATATTTCGGTAGCGAGGAAAAAACAAAGAGGGTCGTTTCAGAGATCCGGTGGGAATTCGCATCCCGGCCGTTTGTGTCCGCTTCGTAGAATAGTTCTCGGGTACCCAGGAAATGCTCAGGAATTCACGACGCTTTGCTATTGTACGCTGTTGTGCTCTAACGTAATCATTTTGGTGAGTTTAATTTAGCTTACAAAAACCGTTTTAATAGCAATAAATAATGTAAATCCATCTAAGTATTTATGAATCTCTCCATTTAACTTAAGCTCTTTTATTATTAAAGTTATTTATTTCAAACATACATAAGATTAGAATTAAAAAATATTTCGTCGAACGGAAACTTAACATAAATAAATCAAATATCCAAATCACTATCATGGCGTTTAGGGAATACAAAGAGATTTATTTCCCTGAAGAGAATGCATCAGGCGCAATTATTATTCTGCCTAGGAGCTATGGTACATATATCATCACACGAGTCCCTAACGGGTTA
The DNA here is from genome assembly GCA_016069955.1 of Drepana arcuata. NCBI lineage: Eukaryota > Metazoa > Arthropoda > Insecta > Lepidoptera > Drepanidae > Drepana > Drepana arcuata. The sequence goes on along the minus strand of JACCPG010001053.1, from coordinate 44,597 downwards.
GGCAGAGAGTATAGAGCGCCAGTTCTCTCTAGACTTACAAACCTCTTTCACTTCGTCTACATTCATCAGTCTCTTCATACATGCTCGTCGGTTTCGAGTACTCTTGATGTTCCCGTCCTTGAGCGTCCGATCTATATGATCCAGGTAGTCGGAACGTGGTCTTCCTCTGCCTGTTGCACACACTTTTGCTTTGTATATCTGTTTCGTCAATCCTTCTTCACTCAACCTTTCTATATGTCCAAACCAGCGTAACATGCCTTTCTTCATCTTTACTATGCTATGGTACAATTACTAATTACTAGTACAACAGCAAAATTATTGCCCACGTCTTAATGAATGTAAAATTAAGGCTTAAAAAAGGCAGCACACATTTGTTTTTAAACTTTAATATCGTCCCTCAATCAACAGCGTGTATGCAAGACAAGCTACGTTTACACGAACAGCATGTAGTACCACTGGAGAAGGAAAGTTGTATTCGATACATTTTTGATAATAACGATGGTCAATTTATAACAACTGTTAAATATCACGTGGTAAGGTCGTTAACACCTTGTCTCACTCGAGTTGAATTGATATCAGGGGCATAGGACACGATGAGACTAATAGCCGACCAACAAACAGGTGAAGGAACTTGAGGTTATGACGTCACACGTAAGCGCAGGTGTGCCCTTCGGTTTCATATTCTATAGGTACCTCGACACAGGTAGCTCCCCCCAAAATATCAGCTATACATTCGTTCACTTCTTTGGAAATAAAACATGATCCAAAAGAGAGACCATTATTATTACTACTCCGATAGAACCTACTTCATCTCGCACATTAATGCGACTCTTTTGTCTTAAAAAAATAAAATCCAATCGTGCTTTAAAGCTATTTGGAATGTACTGCACTGTAGATATTCATCAAACTCTTAACCACGCAGTTTGATGGCTTTTCTATTGTTTTACAGCAGGTTGACAGGGAGTTAAACCATTACTCTATTTTAAGAGAAATATGAAAGGATGGTACTATGTAATAGTAGGCCTGGGGACGCTATAATAACCAAATAGCATGGTGTGCAGTTCAAATACTTAAAGTTGGATACAGATGTTGTGATTGATTCCCAAACCTTACATGTGTAAATATGTGACCTACTTTGGTAACAATTACCAAATAAGGAGTAATTTTGTGGCGTTTCACGCATGGTAGTAAATCATTGCACTGGCCGCATCCTGAATATTCCATACCTATTACATTAAATTAACTCATCCAATGAAGTTTAACTTAGGGGGTATGTTACGAACAATATTTATGAAACAGGTAATTTGAAATTTATACAATAAAAGATACCCTTTTTATGAAGTCAGCTTCGCACTATTGTGACAAGTGATTGATGCAGATTTGTGTTTAATCTGGTGCAGCCTTTTGCATATAGACCTACACATACGTATATATATATTATTTTGTAAATATCAATTGTATCCAACTCCTCTTAGTTGGATACAATTGATATTTCTAATCTTAATTAATTTAAAATCATTATTATTATCTATTAATCTAAAATTATAATGAAAAACGGAGCCGCTTATATCTCGGAGCCGCTTTTGAGTTCTGTCCCGGAAAGAAGTTAGTTTTCGTGAAGTAAGGAATTAATGCTTTATAAGTAGGGTTATATCTTACTATTTTACAAATTCCGTTCAGCGCCCAATTTCCTTGAATAAAAGTAACAGTGCTACTTTCGAGCTTGCAACTTGTACCCTACATTAATATCGTTCTGAGAATGTAGATACTCAAGAGGTGGCTCAGATGAGCTGCGCGTAGTAAACTGGTAACGCTATCCCTTAAGAATTTAAAGCATTTAAACCTACATTATGTCCGGTTAATTGTTGTAGCACGACCACTGGTGAAAGTTGGCCAGTCTTCAGAAATGACTCATATTTGAACAAACAATATTCACATGTAAATTAGGACGAATGCACAACTTGGGTTCAAAGTTTCTCTCGCTTTTTGAAAGTATCCCGGCAACACTTTCGAATTAAGACAATTATTGATTGATGACGCTTTGATTAACGTTTACATTATACTAAATAAGTCAATGTTATTCGATATTTAGCTCAATAGAAACGTTTCATGAAATTCTATAAGCAAGTTTCATCATAGTTGGGAAACTAGCTTAAGGAACCAAGCTTAGTTTTTAAGTCCTTTGTACGAGTTCTAAAGGGCTTTCTTTTTGAATAATGTAAATTACCGACTTATTATTTCTTCTTTTCATGTGTTTTTTTTTATATATGCGTACATAATAAAACTTATTCAACATTCCAATATCAGATGAAGCTTTGTTTTATTATGTTTGTATGGATGTAGTGTGGTTGGGCAGGGCAGCGCGTTTGAGCATCGGGTTTGTTTTGACGGGGAGCTTGCGAGCCCAGCCCGACGAGGAGAGAGAGGCTGCCCCCCGAGCTGTACCTGCGCTCGCGCCGCGATGCGCACCTCCGCTTCGCCGCGCCGCGGAAATGGCAGGTAGCTCGCAGTCCGCCGCTCGTGGTTCAGTGCGCGCGTTCTCTCGCCGTCAGTGGTAGTGTACGTGGTGCGCGGACGCACGCGCGCAGCCCGCTAGCAAGCATGGTGCCTGCGCCTCGTTGGTGAAGTGTAATTTTAGTGAATTAGTTACAAACGCGAAATGTCCTGTGACAGGAAAACGAGAGCCGCCCGTTTCCTTGAGCTGCGGTGAGTTCCCAAAGCTATACCATGCTTCCTGTCATGATCGCCCCGCGTCGATCCTTTGTTGAAGTTGAATCCTCAGTGACGTGAGTCCGTCTCTTTTCAACACGCTTTATGTTTCGAAACAACGGACTGCACAGACTGTTTGTGTTGTGATTTCTCATGTTTGTTCGCAATCCTGAAGGATAGATAAACGTTTGCTTTAAATGTTACTGATTTTGGATCCATGGACGACCAGTGCACTCAGAACACAGAGTATATGGAACAACCTTATTTGAATTATTTCGGTGGCAACACATTGGCAACCATGTTTTGTACCAGGTACCTGTCTTCTAAGGACGTTGATCCAAGTACAAAGTCATTGGTTAGGAGATATGGTGACCTTGACAGACCAAGTTACGAAACCAGCGACCCGAGCACGCGTAATCTACAAATTGGCGGTCACGATTTTCTTTAACCTTAAGTTTGTAAAGGGCCAATCCACTTGCTAATCAGATTGACAATGGGAAAATGCTTTTGAATTGACGGTAAAACCTACTTTGTTCTTCTAGAACTACTTCTAATAAGAAAGGTGGTGGGTGGGCGTATATACTATCGTGTGTCGAAACTATTACATAAAATATTTTCACCGCATGTATTTCACTAACATGATCACTGTGAATCAATATGAAACATATCGTATCAATAATGTAATATCTATCTGATTGTACGCAGACGGTAGGGCAAAATGGTTGTAATGGGCTCGCAGGCAGATGTGGGACGCGAGCGCACACCCCGCTTCACCTCCCGGCCTTGAAAGGCTCTTGACCAGGCCAGCGTCGCTGATGTTGTATTTATTGCAACCTCTGCGATCCGTACCGACCGAGGAGGTTATTGACGCGTCGCGCCTTCATACTATCACCTACCAACTATGCTTATATGTACTAGGTACATTTAAGCCTAGCTGACAACTAGAAACGCAACTGATAATGCACGCCTTCTCCTTGAAAGGATTGTTCTCACGTCGATCTTGTTATAATGAATAATACTACAATAGTTATTACGTCATTGCTAAGCGAGTTTCCGCCTTCGAAGTTTGGTAGTTAACGTCTAACGATGTGAGTCACGCAACTAACACGCTTCATAATAAATCTGCAATATAAATACTTATTGTGAGTACAAACAAAGCAACAAATTAAGGCTTCGAGTGCACTGTCCATGTTGCAGTCGAAACTGCATGGCAGATAATTATAAAGACCGTTGTGAGCATGGTGCGAGTGGACTTTCATAGCAAGAAATTCACATTTATAAATACACCCGTCAGGCGAGCTCAGACGCAGGATCGATGCCCAGCCAGCCTTAGGTGAAGGACGATTGCCCAGTTCCTCGCCCCTTGTGTACTCTCTCATTTACAAAGCCATTCCATTTTTACGCAATCATAGGTTTGTATTTATATCAATGATTTTATTATTATGTATTTTGTCTTCACTACTTCCTAAGCTATACGATTTATCTTAACGGCTCACACGTGTCACCAAATGGGGTAGGCAAAGAATTAATAAATTAATTTTCCGTGATTGAAATTTACGTGTCGTAAAATCAGTTCATTCTGTGTATTCTTTAAGAAATAATATTTCGGTAATATTGTATATGTATTTGACTTAATATAACAAATATAATTCTGTATTTAATATACATACATAGGTTCTTTGTTTATTATATAAATCATGGCATGATATACAAGGGGCTTAGTTGTATCAAGATACTACAATAAAAAATAGCTCAAACTAGGAAATTCTAAGCAGATTCTTAAAATTACGTCATTATTATGAATAAGTACCTACACCATGTTTACGTCCATTGATGATTGTACTACATATAATACTATGAAGTTCACAATAGATTAGAAAATTAAGGAATTAAAAGCGACTACGTTTAAAATATTGAATCAGCTGTCTGCGAACCATATGGCAGCGAGCTCCACACTTCATAAAGCGAATGAGGCCGGCATATGTTGCCGCTTTCACTCGATCCACTCCCTGCTGCAATACAATCGGTGTTACGTATACCCGGCGCTGTAAAAATCGAAATGTCAAATAAATTTTAACAATATGGTAACATTTTTTAACAGTCCGTATTTTGTAGAAATAAATCCGTTAGGGTGTGTGTGTTCGTGTTTAAAAAAGAGGCGAGATAGCATCGAAACATTTTATAAATTTAACATTGGTAATAAAATACTGTTCATTATAAACCCAATATCAAATGATGTGCTGTACAAACCAAACCTTTGAAATATCGTGTTTATGGTACCACCTCGAACAACTATCGAACATCCGATCATAAACTCAACCGTTTAGTGAGAGTGTAACCTGTACTATTTGACATAAATATATTAAGCTATATAAACTTCCTAAAATTGACAATATAATACTTATTCTCAGTCTAGAATAGAATGTCTTCGCAGGTATTTAAAAAAAAAGTATTATTTACGCAAATTGAAGATTGTTGTAAGTGCCACGACCGACAGCACTACGACTACCGATACATGTATGTTCATATGCTGGTTTGCCAACCAGGGGGTATAAAATAAAGATATGCATGGGTAAATGTTAACTAATTTAGCTGTCCCTTATCAAAGTACATAAATTAATTTCATTATACATAGGTATAGTAAAGAGAAGCGCATGCATAGCACGCGCGCTGTCAATGTTGAATATGGGTGAGGGTAGTTTTTGTCGACAGCAGCTGGTAACCCCACCAGTGACTCACGTCCTGTGTCTGTGCCCACTGCGCTCGGGGTGCGTGTCATTGACCCCACTCGCGGCCCTATCCTCCAAACGCACGCCACACGATTTTATACATTGGCCTTTGTACTCCTCATTATTTATTGCATTTTCGTTTATCCCTCTGCTTTTTTATTTTGCACGCTCCCTGATTACCCATTCTGTACGTCTAAATAAAGATCGATGCGATCACACAGAAAGTGTATAATTCGTGTTAATATTCCAACCCGCTTCTTAATCGACTACCACAGAAGGTTATATGCTATTATGTTTCTTCGTGCAGCCGAAAATAACCGAAATAGGGTTAATTAGATAGGTTTGTCCTTGAGAGTACCTAAGGGTACACAACGAATATCTAGTACTATAAAGTCGTATCCGTAGTTCGATAATATTTTTTTGTTCTAGTGTTCTCGGCTCCGCTTTAACTGCTGTTCTCATGCCTCCTAACCGACCTTATAATATAACGTGTCGTATTAGTTTAACAAACTCAGTCAACAATTTGTTAAACAACATTTTCCTGTTAGAGTGCAAAGACACGTCTGAATGCGTCCTCCATGCATGTTCCAATTGCTATTACATACTCAGATAGTATTTTAATTTTGTGAAATTTTATAAAGAAATTACTACTAAGTTTGGTACCCAGCTTTATTTTTCGATCGAATTAGGTATACCCATTAAGAAGACTGCATAATAAATGTTACCTTTGTATTGAAGTGAGAGAATATTGGTAGCAAGGAATGACATTGAAGTTATGGTCGATACCCGCAAGGCGTTTGATCCGGCCACCACCGCGTTTCATACCGGTTTCCAGCGAGCGAGACGCACCGCATTGTTGATCCTTCCACAGAAAAACAAAATGAAACAATTTGTTTTTTGTTCCTCAGTCGGAGTCAGTCGGTCGGATGGCTGGCTCCTATTAGCCTTTAGTAGTTGTTACTTTTTGGAAAAGATAATAAATACACCACGATTTTTGGTTGAAGTAATTTAATAATGTTACTAGCTATTCGTCTGTATAGAATGTTTGAAAATCGGAGTATCTTCTTTTATAAACAAAAACTAATAGTAACCTCGTGAATTGCCTATATTTTTTTACTTGAGATGTGTTGAATCAAAACAACTCTACCCCTAAACGACATTGTCATTGTTGGCATATCTATACTCTATAAAGTATACTACACAGAATTCATGGCCGAGTGGTTTAAGTAGTCCGTAGCAATGCATTTTTCTGAACTTAAAGCAATTAATGAATTTGTATATCTTGGAAGCATGTTCACACGAGATGGAAAGTATGAAAAAGATATTGAAAGAAGGATAACTGCCGGAAATAAGGTGAATTGAGCCATGTCGGCGTTGATGGGCAGTAAAAGTCTGAGCAAGAATGCTCGAGTTACTGTCCACAACGCGATATTGGTACCTACCTTATTGTATGGCAGCGAATCCTGGGTATGTCAGAGGAAGTATGAAAATAGCTTGAATGCAGTTGAGATGCGATCGCTTCGAAAAATGTGCGGAGTAACGATTTTAGATCGAATCCGCAATGAAGAGATTCGCAAATCAACTGGCGTGATTGAGGGCGTGATTGTAAAGATGAAGAAAGGCATGTTACGTTGGTTTGGACACATAGAAAGGATGAGTGAAGAAAGATTGACGAAACAGATATACAAAGCCAAAGTGTGTGCAAGAAGAGGCAGAGGAAGGCCACGTTCCAACTACCTGGATCAAATAGATCGGACTCTGAAGGACGGGAACGTTAAGAGTACTCGAAACCGACGAGCATGTATGAAAAGACTGATGAATGTGGACGAAGCGAAAGAGGTATGTAAGTCTAGAGAGAACTGGCGCTCTATACTCTCTGCCTACCCCGCTAGGGACTTGGCGTGATGATATGTATGTATGTATGTATGATTTATTATTATCATATGATTTACCTTTATAGTGAAGAAAAGAATGAAGAGGAAACCTGTATACTACTATGTATATACTATTTGCTATCTGACACGCTTGCACATGAATGTATCTCCGACGAAAAGCGGGTTCTGTTTCTATATATATATTACTTTATGTGTCAATTGGACAGTAATTCAATATTAATCTTACTTTTATTATATGTTCATATATATATATTATATATAATATATATATAATAATATATATATATATATAATAATATATAATATAATAATATATAATAAAATAATATATATAAATTATTATAATATTGAATGTGAAAGTTTGGAAGTTTGGATGTTTGCGTTTCTTTCACGGCCAAACGGCTGAACCAATTTGGATGAAAGTTGAAATGGTGATAGCTTATACCTAGGAATAGGACATAGGCTACTTTTTTATTTTTTTTATCCTGGAAAATTCAAAGTTCTTATATTATAATGTATGATGCTCTTTCACGGTATAGCGGCTGAACCGATTCTAGCAGGAAAATTTCCAAAGCTACTTTTTCGAACTCCACGCTGGCGAAGCCGCGGGCATAAGCTTGTACTATAATAATTGCAAAGAAGATGTCTCCTAATCCTAAGAGTATCTATGTATATAATAAATGCCTTCTCTAATGTGACCCAAGTTCGCGGAAGCATACGATCACGCTTCGCTAACGCGATTTGCTTAGCAAACAACGCTGCTTCCTGTCCGCCCTGATGTTCCCTTAGCTTTAGATTCATGGGCTCCTTGGTGTTACTCTGCAATGATACTTATTTGAAATAATAATGTATGATGCATGACTTATGAATGACTTATGATCATAAAAAATATATATTTCACCAATAATCATCTATCTGAAGATTTTATATTGCGAATATGTTAAAAAAATTTAATCCACATACGCACTCATGAATGTACAAATATCCTGCATGAAATTACGATGAACCATTGGTTCGGTTGAGATACGACTTCATGAATAATTCACCAAGACGGCGACTTCATTACCTCCAACAGGACTAACTAAACTTTCCGTAAGAAAAGATGGTGAAAAATCAATTCGAATAAAGCTCGATGGACTTTCATTACGCATGAATGCTATGTTCTTAATTAATTAATGGAAATAGCGTACGGAATATTTAAAATAATTATTAATGTACAAACATAACGGTGCCGTGGTGGCCGAGTGGTTCCAGTAGTTTGCCTGCACGACAAAGGAAAACAATGACGAAACCTGCATCGTTTGAGAAGAATCAAAGGCGATTTATAGTCGTGTTTGAGTAACGGCGATGGGCTTGCAATCAGACGTTCTGGATGTGTGGGTACAACCAATACACCTCTGCCTACCCCTTCGGGTACCAGAGGAAGGCGTGAGGCTATTTATATTTGCCAACATAATGCTGGTTGTATCTCGATAATACCTTTCGTTTTTATCAGTCAGGTATACCCATCTTAGTATTTGTTTCTCCTCGGTCCGTATAAACCAAACCCTTTTAAGTAATCAGCCGACCGAAAATTGCGGTCGCCTCGTACAGCGTTGAGTCTTGTAACATTCCCGACGTATAATGTAGCTCGCTCAAAGAGCGCCGCTTGTTTGCACACACCACTCGAAAAAGCTTTCTTAACCACTTTTATGTATGTGCCGAAACGCTTTTAAACATTTGTGGCATCTATACACCACACTCACATCATAATGTCGGTGGAAAATAGTTCCTGAGTACACTTTACAAGTGCTGGTTTAAATAGCTGAAAGAAACCTTCAAACATTATGCTGAAACGCATGAAGTGGCATGGCAATAAGTCTGAATTTCCCTTCCTGTTTGTAACATAAAATCTCAACAACATATTTGAAAATATCCTGATTTTATTATTTTTATTTTTTTGTATAATAGGAATTTTGTTGGAGAGGTGATCCCCAGAGCAAGATATGATAGTTAAGACGTACAAGTTTCTCGTAGTAGACATTGGTCGGATTCTTATTGAAGAAGAACTCATACAGTGATGCAAAATCCGATGAGAGGTGGGTGCGCTTATCTGTCGAAAGGCGGCGGGGCGGAGGGGTAAGGGGTTGCTTTGTTCCCGCATGGGTCTCTCCAACCATTTAGAAGATTGCTCGGCTTTGTCTTCGCAAGATCCTTCTTTGTACTCGCTTCTAAATTGAGTTTTACTTTTGCTTATACACTTATTTTGACCGAGACTATATTAATTATCGCATTTGAATTTTCTAAAAGTTGAGTGTTTCGTGTCTTTTAGAACTTTAGTCTTTAGAACGCCACTCGGGTTTTTCTTCTAGTCGGATAATGCGCTACCCAGTGCAATGCATTCGTTAAGGTATTTGACTAATTAGTTAAATGTATCTTAAATGCCCTATTAGGGTATCCCTCCAGCGCCTGAGTTGGGTGCCTGGACGCAGGTGTGGCGGCGAAAGCAGCGCTCCCTTGACACGCTACGGCGCGCGCGCATTGCAGTCAAGGCCCGCAGCTCTGTAGCAGCCGCGCCGCACGGCTGTTAGCACCATTTAATTAACTAACAATACCGACGAAACTCTACCTATATCCTTGTATATTTATAACATACGAAAAAAAATTATGAAGCCCTTCATGAATTAACTTTTACAACGGTTAAACCGTTAGCTGCAAAAGCCACGATCCTCATCACACCAAGTGGTTAGGCTTCAGTCAATACAAATTCATAGTAATAATTTTAAATAGTTGAAATTCACTAAGGAGCTGAAATCAACATTGGTCTATGCTCGCTGTTGAGTACGGGAGTAGTAACTGGATTTTCCATATGTATTGTAAAGTGTATTTTTGTATCAATTTGCCTGTTAATAAAACCGACTCTACTATATATTCGTAAAAAAAATGAGGAAACACATGTCGGTAATAACGTTCCAGAAATCACAACTGTGTTTTTAGGCTAATGTTGACAACGCGATCTATGTGTTTTTATGTACAACAAGGTGGTAAACAAGTAAGCGGTTACCGCCGTTTGATTTAATTTAGGATTCGGAAAATGGTAAATAGATTTGCCAACGCGGTGTACTTCAATTCTTCTTGACACGATAAAAACAGACATTTCAGGCATAGATATTATGATAATAGTAAAATATATTTGAATCGGCAGGAGATTAAAAGTGCATATGAATTTGTTTACAATCCTGTCCTCGCTGCATGCTTCAACAAATTACTTTGACTTGCTTATTTGCGTAGGAAAATACACTGAGATTCTGCATACATTTGACCATGGCATAATAGCATCATTATAGTATGACAGAGTGGAGGTATCCTTGACACAAGGAACGTATTTGCACTGATACATGCGCGCGCGCATCGCCGCTTGTTATGTAATCATCACCCACCACTATCATTATTCAACGCCTCTTATATCATCAAGACTTGACAACGCTTATATTTGTAAGCGTTGCTGCAATTCCATCATTTTGTCACTTCACATGAATCAAAATGTTGTACCTACACCGTGAGGGCTTATTGTGACCATGTGATGTTACAGATAAAGATGTAAAGAAAATCTGTGCGAACATGAAATTGTCGTCTGTTCGGGGCCAGGGAAACTGCTAAGTGGATTTTTCCTTGACACAAGGCCCCTGTTGCAACGCGGCAACCGACACAAGGTTGCACCGACACGCCCTAGCGATTATTTAATTGTTATTTAAGCCAGAGATAGTGCATCGCCATTGATCATGTCGAGGCCTGTTCGCAAGAAAATCTAACCACTCAGAAAAAAAATTAAGGCTAGACCAAAAATGGCAATTTCCAAAATTCTAATGACATACTGTTTTCATAAAAAAATAAAATTTTAAGCCTGTTCACACAAGCCATTCAAATATAGGTACCTGCATACATTATTATACATTATTTGAATTTGAATGTATAAACACACAATTCTTACAACACATCTTCTCGCGAGATTACACTCTTGCTATCGGCTGCTATTGCTTTTGTTAGTTCCATGAGAAATACATGTGCGCTAAATCCTTAAAGGGTTAAACATGTTGGTGAATATATTTAACAGTTAATTGTTATTAAGTGGACGGAGAAAAGTAGGTTACACATGCGATATTTTGAAAACGTCTATAGATGGATCGGTTGCATGCGCCTCTACTTTCGTAAGATGACCCTTGGATCTGAGTCGCCGCTTTCTACATGAAGCTTTTAATATTTATAAATGTTAAAAGTAAGTTTATATGCAACCACGCCTCCAAATGAACCCTAATTACGCATATCGTCGAACTTAACAAGGCATCATTCAATGGCGTCTACAACGCAATTTGATTGGTAATTTCGCAATTAAGTTCATCGACGGAAATGTATTTGATGAATGGATACTGCTTTTCTTGTCAATAAAAAATTCGGAGTTGCTTGTTTTTACCACACCACACACGATTCGCGTACATCCCGATTGACATTAATTCTATCCATTCAATGTAGATTGCGATGTTTCTTTCTCTAGAAACCAAATTTGTTTACAAAACAAATTTTAGGGTCGATAATGTTTATTCATGCCATGGTTGTTATTATAATATCGTGCTAACCACGGAAATGTTGCGGTTTACCTTATAAATCAATAAGCAGAGGCAAATTTAATAGGTTGTTAGTTGATGAGATACTCGTGATATCTAAATCAAACAAGTTTCTGAAGTGTCCATTAGTGCATGCATATATTGAACGACGACCATATGTTTTAATTTGTGATTTTGACATAACACACAGTTATAATTGTAGCAGAGTGGTTACATAGTCAGCTGCTAAGTCAATTGCATTCGATTCAATCTCCGTTGTTCAGTAACAATGGGGTTTTCCGTACAGACTTAAGTTATACCGTGTTTTATCACACTATGCGCTAAACGATGCAGGAAATACTCATGAGGAAACTTGCATATATCTTCTCGCCTTACCAAAGGGGTAGGCAGAGGTGGTACCCACAAACCCACTTTCTGCCAGAGATATAATTTAGGTGCTAACGTGACAGGTGGCGAGTCCATCGCCGTTAAACGTATCCAGGTTTCCTCTCGATGTTTCTCTTCGCCGAAAAGCTCGTGGTGTGACCAATCGCTGTACTTAAATTCAGAAAAACTCATTGGTTCAGTCAGAATTCGCTCTTACAATCTTTGCGTCGCAAATTAAGATTGTTTTATTGTTAATTCTTTATCAATAAGTATACAATTTCTGCGTTTTTGTGAGCTACGTTTGGTACGTATATTATCTCCTCCGTTGATGATTTACATTATATTGGACGATGGTATATATACAATAGTGACACAGCGACGTCACTCGCCTAGTTCATTGTTCGGGCGCGTTGGCACACGCTAATGTTGTCGGCCTAGCAACGTTCGCCAGTCTCAACGTTCCATTCACCTCTCACCGAGCGTGAACGGTTACATTGCTCTAGCCGCACCCGACTTTGGTCATTTACCCACCGTTTCTAAAAAAAATCTGCTTCTATTTCTACATTTGAGTGCACCCAACTACGATGCTGACACAACTCCAAAACGCGCATCGATCGACCGCCGCCAGTTCCCACGTACACGGAACACTGAAATAAATTACTGTTACTTTAGAACACATTCTAGAAATATTGTGTCCACACCACTTATAATGGCTTATTATGATGCTACTTCCAAATATAATAGTTTTCCTCTTCATTCCGCTTAGCCCGATCGTATTTAAGGTAAAAACACATAAACATTAGTCATGGTAATTCGTAGAACATACACACTTATCTGGTAGGCAGGTGCAAATGCAGCTCAATATTTTTAAAAGACGCATTGAATAGTGCTTGTTTCTAATCTCTAGATCTAATTGCAATTTTGCTGACACAAGGTCATCTTCAACCTGTCAATGTGGGAATGTTTTGAAGGCATTCTAGGTGTGTGGAATATACGATTATTATCTTGTCAATATTAGTATCCAAGTAGAAGTGAGGGAGGCCACTATGTAGACAACCATGGCAACGCCGCAATAATCACATGCGACTCCAGTTTCTTTATCTGCTGGCCCACACATGAAATGTACATATGTTGCAGATTTATCGCCCAAAATTAAAACTATTCTGACCCCTCGTTGCTAATGGTAATTAAATGTAAGTAGGTCGTAGCACAGGACTATTTATACGTCCGTCCATGCGTCATTTGGTATATACCGCGGGATTATCGTTGCATTACCAGTACAGTCATGTTATGTTAGTTAAGGTGTTCGCTAATAGAGCAGCGGCCGTAATATTCCCAACCATCGTGATCTAATAATATTATCAATGTTCTCTATGGATACTCCATTTGATATTGTGGGTTTTTAGCATTGCAGTCACCTTCGCTAAATTGTAAAATAATGAACTAAAAATAAATAAACTTATTGTAAAGTAACTAAAATGTTAACAAGTTATTTACATTAAACTATGTGTAAAATTTTTTTTTTTTATAAAACAACCGCAAAACGTAGTTTATTTTGATGTAAATAAATAAAACTCGGTTATAATACAAATATTGAAAACTATTCAAGCGTTGTAGCAACCACTGAATTATTTTAATTAAAAATATGTTACAGCATAGTTAAATGTCTGGAAATGGCAGCCATCCTTAATAGTTTGAGTTGATATTTAGTGGCTTATTCTATTTGCAATATTGATGATGTGACATTAAAACATGATTACCTTCATCAGCGCTCCAAGACAGAATTCTATTATTTATTATGAGTTAGTATAGCTAAGACGCGGCGTGAGGGGACGCATTCACTGCCTTTCACTTCCCGCTTTTGTCATGCAGCCGCTCTAGGTAAGACGGAAAGGCAGACGGCCTTGTAGCTTGCGTGCCTTCTAGGCGTCCCTTCCCATCCTACATAAAGATTATTCACAAAACTGCTAACACACACCACAGTTGTCAGCGCTTGTACACCGTCACATGAACCATTTTGCCAACTCGCTCTACTCGCCATTCATAATTGTTTGATTTGAATAAAATTGTTTGATACTGGCTATAGAGCTGTTCCTCTCGATGACATCAGGCCTACGATCAATTGTCCACTGTTACATGTGTCATACAGCTAGCAATCTATAAACTCAATTGTTTGTAGCATTTACCCGTTGTGGTGATTAAACGTAGTCGGCCTTGGTGACATCGTGTGGAAGTCGTTTGGGACAATCTACCAGCACTACACTCGGCTAGTGAATAATTAAAGAATTACCGCCCAATTACATGACATCATGGTCAAGGAAAAAAATAAAGAGCAATTAAACTAAAGCTATTAATAAGAAGCGGTCATAGAACATTCGCATGTGTTGTTGGTGCGAGGCTCCAGGGCCGTGTTAACCTTGGCTTTTGAGCGGTGACTTTCACGGTTAGACGGCCGTTGGGTTACATAAGATGCGCGGGTCTCGGTGCCAGCGCGGGCATCTGCTGTGACGACACCGCCACTCACCACATAACCGGTTCCTAACACATTCATTCAGGCTGTCATCCAATTACATTCAATATTGGTCTACTTGCTTATCACATAAATCCATAAATAAATATGTGATCGTTTTATAATTTCAAAAGTTGCTTAAGGCTTAGTGCCTCAAGTAATGGTGTATAACAAGCATAAATTGTTCTAATATTAATTGTTAAATCCTATAGTCTCCAGCCATCAACTTTGGTTAAAGTGACTGTAAATGCAAACGCCGACATTATGCCAATCTATCACGGCTATTATGACATTAACTTTGTGGGAGGTAAGATCATTCGTAATGCTTATATGTCTTTGTATAGTCCAAATGCTGCCTTGTTTGCATAGACTAAGGAACTGGCACAAATATTCCATTCATTATTGAATAAAATTTTATTAAGATCGTAATATTGTATTTATTGATTATATTAAGGTAATCGTATGTGTTTGTACGAAATTTTTGTATGAATTAGTGTACGAAACACCTTGATGGTATAATTCAACTGTACCTGCCAGAAGGTTGCCTAGCGTCTTCGATCACTCTGATGCCACGAAGGCTGCAACATACTTTGCATAAAGATCCGCAATCAGCACACGTATAAGCTGCCAACAGTTATTTCAAATCAGTAAATAGATAGCGCATCCGTCGTCGCCTCTCTCAAGCACGTCTTTGAATAAGTAAAGTTATTATGAGTAGTTTTTGAATGAGAGCGTCTGTTGTTGCAGGTACAAGAGCGGGGTGCGCTCAGTGAGGGGCGGGGGTGGGGGCGGCGGCGGCGCGGAGGAGGCGCGGCGCGGCGGCCTCAAGGCGCTGCCGAAGCGCGCCCGCACTCGCTGCAGGGGCATGAACATGGGGCAAAAGCTCTCCGGCGGTGTCAAGTCGGTGTCGCGCGAGTGCACGGCGCCGTTCAAGGCGGTGGTCGCGCGCGAGCTGGCGCCCGAGCCGCCGCGCCCCGCGCGCCTCGACGCGCTGCTCGATGCGCCGCCCGCGCACCCAGACCTACAGTTCAAACATGCCTGGAACCCAGATGACAGGTAACGCTACCTTCATTTATATCCAAGTACCTATACTACTGAAAACCACAGTAGAAATAGCTCCAAGTGGGTAGGTACATACTCTACATATTGCTACGGATAGATATCAATCCAATAGATAGAAGCCAATGATTTCACTGAAATTGGTATGACAACATAAATACATATTATTATACATTGCATAAAAATTTCGCGCCCGCGACAAGTAACGAATCTCTTTTCATCAAAATGACCGCCGGTTATGAATCTGTCATCAGTTACTATGTGTATGTATATAACATTTTGCATTGTCTAATTTCAGATCATTAAACATATTCGTAAAAGAAGAGGACGCGTTGACGTTCCACCGCCACCCAGTCGCGCAGAGCACGGACTGTATTCGTGGAAAAGTGGGGTACTCACGAGGACTGCACTGCTGGGAGGTGGTGTGGCCAGCGCGGCAGCGAGGCACCCACGCAGTGGTGGGGGTAGCCACGGCGCATGCGCCACTGCATTCTGTCGGTTACCAGAGCCTAGTCGGCGCAACGGATCAGAGCTGGGGATGGGACCTTGGCAGAAATAAGGTAATTAGCTTGTACCTTATTAAGTTATGACCCACACACGTCTGGATGACGAAAGAAGTATTTAAGTCTAAAGTGAACTGGGGCTCTATCTTCTCTGCCTGCCCCATGTGCACCTTGTAGATTTTTTTTACGCGGGTGTAACCGCGGGGCACAGCTAGGTGTATGTATAAGTGCTACAATTGATGTGACCATCATCTAAATAGATCAATTAAAAAAGTAAGTAGTGAATAATAGTTGTGTTTTGTTTTACAGGTGTACCACAACGCGAAGGGCAACGGCGGCAGCGGCACGACGTACCCCGCGCTGCTGCGGCCCGACGAGCAGTTCCTGGTGCCGGACCGCCTGTTGGTGGTGCTGGACATGGACGAGGGCACGCTGGCCTTCTGCGCCGACGGCCGCTACCTCGGCGTGGCGGCGCGCGCGCTGCGGGGCCGCACGCTCTACCCCATCGTGTCCGCCGTCTGGGGACACGCCGAGATAACCATCAAGTACATCGGCGGCCTCGACCGTGAGTATCTACTGCCAACTGCCTTTTAAATATTCGAATTTAAACACGTATGAAATATATAACTAAATTCTCGAACGTGTAATGTCCAGAACGAGGGTGTCATTGTATAGATGAAGATATGCATGATATCATTCTACCTAGATCTAGTTGATCAACGCTGGGAATGTCAAGAGTATTTGAAAGTGGTCAGATTGTATAGAGAGGCTGATGAATGGAGATCAAGAGGAAGAGGTCTGTAAGTCTAGAGAGAACTAACTGGTACTCTAGTCTCTGCCTACCTTGTGAGGGAGGGACTCGACGTGATATGTATACATGTATGAATGCGACACGACTGAATTATAACTCCTCTCAACTCAACTCAAATTTTTCTCGTTTTATTTCCTTGTCCATGTCCGTGGGCGACTAAAAACTAATGTAATTTTACGTAGTCAATCCAATTTAGGTAATGAATGGAAAATATATGTGGAAGTTATTATTAATCTTGATAGTGATAAATCTTGGCAGTAGATATTGAATGATATATATTGTTACAGCTTTTAGCTCATTTGCATGATTTGTCTTTAAGCTTTCCTTTATATTCTTATTATTATATTATATATTATTTTACTTTAAGCTTGTTGTGTATTGCATATTTATCTAAGGTGTATGTATGGGTGTGTATGTATGGTTTTTCTTTGGCCATATAAGAACATATCACCTCTCTAAGTTCCAATTTCCGTTTGCACATGCAGGTGCATTAGTAGTACCTACCAGTATTGAAGTGCATGTGTAACGTGTGTGTGTGTGTGTGTGTGTGCAGCGGAGCCGTTGCCGCTGATGGAGCTGTGCCGGCGCGTGATCCGGCAGCGCGTGGGGCGCGGCCGCCTGCGCGCCGCCGCCGCCCGCCTGGCGCTGCCGCCGGCGCTAGCCGCCTACCTGCTGTACCGCGCGCCCTAGCCCGCCCGCCCGCCGCCCCGGCCCGCCCGCCCCAGCTCGCCCACCCGCCCCAGCTCGCGGGCCAGCCCCCTCGCTCATCACTCCTCGGCCGACTAGTCGCTCGCTGCTTGGGGAACTCGTGAACAGTCGAAATTTATGGCTGTCGTATGATTGGCTCAAGCAATTATTAGACTTATATGGTGACGAGGACATTGAGATAAAACGTTCATTAGCGTTTTGATAATTTCATAACGCGGGTTTGTGTCAGTACGTCATCGCTCTACTTAACTATTATAAAAGTGTAATTTTTTCGTCGAGCGAGTACCGAACGGGGGAGTGTTGTTAAAGGGCGGTGCGAGTCGTGAGGGTCACGTGACCTCGCGCTCACCCGAGCTTGTTCGAATTCACACAATCACTGATTATCCGTAGGCGTTTATGTAAAATTATTTTGACACCCACTGCAACGATTATGAGGCGAATACCTTATATTTTTATTTTAACGTTATCTGTGATAATTATACTTTAATGACAAATTGAAATCAGCCGTTTTGTACTGAACTCGATGCATTCTATTTTCTGATCCATTAATTTGTTGCATTGATGTCGAAATGTTTGGAGCCTCATTGTCCCGTAGTGAGAGCGTACTCAACGCGGCCATCCACGAGCCGCGAGTGCGCGCTCCATCTGCCGAAGTTATATTTATATTGATGAGCGATTATTATTCCGTTACCGATCATGTGTTTTATGGACATTTTATATACGATACTATTTATAAGTTAGATATGGCACTGAATAATTGCCAAAACTTGTGTTTACATGTTCAACCCTATTGCAAGCCGCACTTGTAAAGCCATATTGATCTCTTAAATAAATATGATCTCTGCTGTAACTAGCTCTCATAGTTATTGTAGAGGGACATATTGAACTTGTTAAGAATAAATGTAGAATGAACAACTGCAGTGTGCAAGTAATACACAAACGAATGGTGATAGTTCTCGTAACAATAGCGCCAATAGCGTTGGCGGGCGTCGGCCCGCGCCTAGGCCAGTGTATCGTTGGCAATCTTACATACTATCTCGTAGCTCATTAAGCGACTGGTTTATTATTTAGTTTAATATGTTTAATTCCTATTGTATAAAACGTGTGAGTGTGTAATGTATATACCTATATACGCATCCACAACTTGTGAACGTGTCGCCCGGTTTGTTTAGCTGTACATGGCATCCCCTTTGTTTTCTTCGAATCGAGGTCTTCACGCGATGTCTTCTTTTGCTACTTTTAGACTTGATAGGTATAATGCAATAAATTTATGAAAATTGTATTTTTGTCATCCACTCAAGACTCGAATTAGTATGTACCTATGAAAATGTATGCAGTAGTACGAATAACACGGCCACGACAATCCGTATAACGTGTCAATTAGGTTGACATTCGAATGTGAACACGGACAAAATATTTCCTTTGAATTTTGGCCTAATTGACATTGAGATATGACTTCTATTTCGGAAGCGAACCAAAATTTGATGCATGATTTATTTCGTATTACTTCCAAATGAGTACTTCCATTTTAATAAGAATTTTCATACATACATAGATTGGATATGGAGTTCACATTTTTATATGTCGTCGATATTCACATTCAACCTCCGTGTCACAATAGCATATATTGTATATTCGGTGGCGATCACTAGGGCGTCTGTTATGTAAGCTCTGATATGTAAGCGTTTGCATTGATTTTGTTATATTATTTGCGATGAGTTTGATGTGAATATTGGCTTGTGTGAGATGGATACGATAACTGCCAAATGCGTCGAGTGTGACTGGCGGAGTGAGTGCGACGTATTTCTCGTTGTGTAAGAGGTATAATCATAATAATATAAAATACACCAAGCTCGATGTGACGTTGTCATATGTCATGTCTTTTACGAGAAACCCCTTAAAAGGACCAACATTTTCTCGTTTCTGTGTTCCCGTGTTTATTCAGTTCTCTACTGTAAGAAGCTTTATCTCTGTCCCGCCCTTGTCTGTATCCTAACGCTTAGGGGTTTGTTGTAAAAGATTAGATTATTTTTTAGTGAAAAATAACCGTTTGGATTTTATGAACCGTAAATTTAGCCCTTGTATATATTATATTATGGTAATATCATTTTTGCGGTGTTTAATGACTTTGTTGTAAGTGAAAATGCATTTTAGTTTTATAAGTTGTAGGCAATATTTACAAAGGTCATTTCTAACAGGTAACTGCGTTTGACAGTCGAATCTCTTAGATACAATGATTAAAAAAAATAGGAAAACGATTGGAATAAATATAAACAGGTTAAGAAAATAATAAATGATATGAATAAAAAATTGCTCTTTATTTCTTTACTATTCAAGTTCTTTATAAAGATTATGCGGAATGTAAGTATTAATGATCTCACATTGACTGAACCATAAGGAAACTAAACCTTCATACCCTAAACCTAAAACGTTCAGTTTTTATTCTTCCTTAGACGAAACAAGTGATAAATAAATATGTAGAATGCCGAGGCAGAATGGGATTTCGTATGCCAACAATTCGGGCATATGGAGAATTGATTATCCAAGGATCATTACGCAAGACCCTAATCACACAACGTATGATGTTCCACAACGGTGTCGTCTGTGATAATGATAGTGTTCTCGTCAGTGAAGTCTTGAGGCAGGTCTATCTGAGCCGTCAGCTCTTGCAGACCACTTATCAGTTCGTTCAGAGAAGCCTGCAACAAAATGGGTACTGTATACATACTTGAACGGCGAAATTTTCTTATCATTCTAACAAGGAAGTGTTTCCAAGGACGATGTGTATTAGCAATTTAGTCTTCATGTATGGATGGACGATATTATCAATAAAATAGCAGTGCAAAAGGTAGTCTTATACAACTCGAGAATGACTTGACCAATACTGCTCTGGTTAATCTAACCTAACCTAACCCCATTGAGAGCTAAACCTATGAGAATTATTATTATTATATTACTACTTTCAATAGATGGCGTTCGTTACTTATAGCCTACCTATGGATTTCTCTAAGATTAAATGGAAGGTGAAACCACTAGACTCTTACTAGTAATAGTTTACATTAAACCATCGACTTATTTATTACCTGTGGTTCTTTGAAATCTTTCAAGAGGTCGGCCATGGCCACGTCTTCGCCTTCGAAAGGTTCGGCCAACACCTTAAGATGCTCAGGCAACAAGGAGGTGTCCAACTCTCCAGTTGTTTCGTTTCTAATAATCCTGTTAATATCGAAAACAATAAATGTGTATAGTAATCGAAAAAAATGAATGAAGTTAATGATTGTTTTAAGCTTGTGGTATATTCAAATCATTGCGGGGACCCTTGTGAAAAGGCTTGAAAATATCATGAAGTCTAGAGTGAACTGGCGCTCTACTCTTTTTGGCTACGGCGTAAGTCGCGATGTGGATGATAGAAAATATGATCGTAGATCGCGGTTATTGAAAAGAGCGAGTGTTGTACTAGCCAGCGCAAGGCATATGACAGTACCTGAGTATCCGGCGGCGCGTGAGCTCAGCGCCGGTGAGCAGCGTGAGCGTGGCGAGCGCGGAGTTGGGCGCGCGGCGCGCCGCCCGCTCCAGGCGCGGCCAGTCGGGCGCCACGCCCAGCGCCGCGCGCGCGCGCCCGCCCACCACGCGCCGGGCGCCCTCCAGCCGCGCGCCGCCCGCCGACATGTATTGCACTGCACATTGCACGGACACATGCTCACTCATACCCGCGGCCCGCTTGGTGCACTTAGGTCCCACAGCGAAGGAGTACGCGCAACTCACAGATCTAAACTTCGCCTTAGATCTCTCTCTATTATTTTAGCATCTTAAAAATATTTTATTCTGTCCAAGGTTAACTTTCTAGGTATACAACCCCTACCCCAAAGATCTCTGGTTAAACTTGTAATTACTCTTTTTCTTTGGTTACTCAAACCTCCATGGAGGGAGGATCAGAATCTATCAAGGAATCATCAGGAAAATGTCAGCAGTACGACCAATCCCCACACGGGTTTTGGTCTAAAAAAATAATTAATCCAAGAGACTACATTACAAAGCAACTAAGTATTATCATCCACGTAACAAGTTCAATTAGCAAGGCTAAATGCATTGGCAGTGAGCTGATGGCACGTGGATGTGGGTATTGAGTACTGACGGTTAAATTGTATCCTGGCGCAGAGGAAGGCGGGCGCGCTGGCGCGGTTGTAGAGGTGCAGCGCGATGGGCGCGCGCGCCACCGCCCGCACGAGCGCCGTGTCCCCGTACGTCACCATGCCCGACCACCGCAGCGCGCCCTCGCTCGCACAACCGTGCAGCTTTACCTGAACACACGTCATAATCATAGATGCATCCCTTACTTATTTTAAAGCTCTCGAAGGGGCCTCCACGTGTCCTCCCTCCACCCCAAAAAATTAGGGACCGAAAACTTTGGGAACCTAAGAATGTAAGAGAAACATAATAATGCCCAGATGAATTGTTGGACAAGATGCATATTCATTATCACATCTATGTACAAGTCTCGCATGATTCGAATTAAGCCAACTTGAGAGGCCTCAATAGGTAAGCTACCTTTCAAGGCCACTTCTAAACTCTCCGGTAAAGTTTTTCCAAGGGCCTGTGGCTCTTTGTGAGCGTGAGCGAGCATTGACATCAACGGGCCAAAATGTATATAGAAATACAAAATCAAAATATTTTATTCAACGTAAGGGACACAGGGAACACTTATTGAACGTCACATACTTAATATACGGTTATGAGGAATGCTATTTGAGCATAGTAAAATCAGGGACATACCTTACGTGAAAATTCGCTGTTTTTATCGAAGACCAAATGTAATGTTGCCACGTACGGTTTTCCACAAGAAGGTGCGAATATGATTGGCAGCGGCCTACATTCGTTGGGACCAAACGGCATACAATAAATTCCTCTCGACTCTACTCCAGGCAGGTCGATTGAGAATGCATCTCCGATCACCTGGCACCGGATGTGAATTCTCTTGTCTGTCGCGTTCTTCAAACTGAGTTCCTTCCTACCGGCGCGTACCCACGACAGGTTGTTATGGTTCGTCTTGATGGGGAAGGCTTTAGGCTTATCCGAGCCCCCGAATATATGTATACTCGTCTGATTGCCGCAAGTTGTCTCTTCAAATACGAGAGTTCTGAAAATAAAGTTGTGTTTGAACGCTTTTTATTTGAGCGAAGTCTTTTTTGCATTACAAGGCTATGTATCATATGCTTGGATACCGCCCAAGGGAGCGGAGCAGTAATCATTAATATTAAGTCCACGCGGATGTAAACGCGGGGCACACCTAGTAATAATACATATCTTATTTCATATTTCATAACGCATAAAGCATTTGTGAATGTTCATCGAAACAAACGAAAATTAAAAGTTTTAACACTAATAGGTATCGCAGCGCCTGCTACTTATTGAATAATAATAGGTACATTTTTGAAAAATCAGGTAAACTCGACATAAAGGAAGAAAAATTTGCATAGTTTCTTCGGCGTCTCTGGTCATCACGATGTTTTCCTCAGCTGTAAAGTGGTGTGATATATCACTTTACTTGAGCAAACTCTTTGGTAACCACCGGAGTCGGACCATGCAGCATTGTCCTGTCCGGCTAGCATGACTCACTGTTTATCTCAAATCATTTCAAATATCTCAGACCACATACCCTTCACTGACACAGTCCTCTGGTCCCGTGTACATCAAGTTTACGACCTTAGAGCCCCCAGGTCGTATTTCAAACTTGGACGGCGCTATTTTGAAGGGAAAACTCTCACCAGGAGAGTTGTTCCTAAACTTGACGATCCAAACGCCTGGTATCGAGCCATTGTTGCATAGAGTAACACAAGATGGTTCTGAAATAGTAAACTCTTCTATCATTCAGCTCTATGAAACAAGGCGATATGACACAAAAAAAAACGCTCTCTACTGACCATTCGTTAGGCGCAGTTTTTCCTCAGACATTTGTACGACAAGATTCACTGAACCCACGACACCTATAAGGTCCACTTTCCTCAATACTGTATTCAAGCCAATCAAGTTAACATTGAGAATTCCATTGAATGTGGCTATTGAATCGGCTGTAAAGGAAAGAAACTAGTGAATAATATTACAGTCACAACAGGTTGCTCAGCCGAAACTGACTTTCGGCCTTTAACTCTGTTTCAGCACTTTCAGCGTACTCTGTCTGTTGTATACTGAAATCTAGTGTTCATATTTTACAGATTTTAGCACACACATGCAGATAGTTAAGTGGTATTAAAAAAAAACAATTACCATTTATGTATGGCACAAATTTATACCTACACAGTGACAACACAAAATAACGCACTATTGGACGGTTTCAGCTAATTATAAAAAAAAAGAATGTAGCTTTCTTGGCCGAAACCGAAAGCAAAACCTAACTTTCAGACGTTTATTGGTAAAAATCTAGATATTTATGGCACAAGTCTACATATTTATACTTACTTAACTGTATGTCAGATAACTGAGGAGCATTGAAAGTGATGGTAACCCTAATAGCATTGCCACTGGTGAGTCTACACAACTGCTTATTCCCTTTATTCCTGCCCTTCGGCTGGGTGTCCTCTGTAGAACCCTGTCGCTCCATCAGCACCTTATTGACATCACTCTTCCTTATCTCCTGAACACTCTTTATCACATATATACTCTCGCCCTCCACCACAGATATTTCTAGTTGTAAGTCCACTGGGCAATCGCTTAAGAGAACAAATGCTTTAGTGAGAGATGAATTCTCCTGAATAGGTGGGAAGGAAATTTTATTCACGCCATCGGAAGACATAGCTTGTATCACTGGCATCTGTATATGAACTTCAATGGTCCCTTTTTGTTCTATGTCGGTGTCGATTGATGCATCTTTGAAAAACATTGTGTAATGTAGAGCAGTGTTTAATTCGGTATTGGAGGTAATGTGTAAGGTAAATTGTTCGGATTTTCCTGGTGACAGCAGGAGAGGCAGCCGTGGTAGCTCAATTGCTAGGTCTTGTCCATTGTCGGGCAAATGATCGAACTGGAATTTGGCTGTCAACCAGCTATCTGTTAAGGTTGTCACTTTGATGGTGACTGGACAGCTTGTACCTGTAATCAATATTATCTTAGACTCATCAAACAAATATAAAAGTGGATCAAAAGAAAGGTCTGTAAGTCTAGATGCGCTCTACACTTGGCGTACACCTTGAGGGAACGGCATCATGCCTATGTGTGATAAAAACATACACATACTTCTAACATTATAAATAATACGAATGTTTGTGAGGACGTTTGTAGCTCAATCACGCCAGACCGGCAGAACGGCATTGGATGATGTTTGACACAGATATGATTTTATATTTACGTTTACGTTTACGTACCGCTTGGAGCTCTGCACATTTTGTAATATATCTCCTATACATTTTGTAATTCTACGTGCCATGACTAACGAGTAGACAATGGAAAAGTAGTTTGATTGACAGCTACTTACCCACAAACCCATTTGCACATGTCGATGTTATTTCAGCCCATTGTTCTGTAATAAAAATATACAATGAAACCGAGGATCTAATGAGACATTTTTGTTTACATACACAAGACAGATGAAAATTTGTTAAATACTTATTAGCTGTAATTTATATATCCATTAACCAAATATAATAACTGTTACTAAAAAAATCTAACATTCATGAATTATTAATAGTTTTAGTAAGAATGTTGCATGAATATTGTTAGTTATAGTCCCATTAAGTGAAGTAGTTATGAAGCGAGGCCCACAAACCTTTAGCCAAACCCTCCTCATTGCAAAGTTTCATTTGCAAAACATCGCGCCAATCTACAGACTTATCTAATTCTGTGTACACTATCTTAGGGGAAGGGGCATGGGATGCGTTAGCCTCGCCTGAAAATATCAACTACATTTTACTACATACCACTAAAACCTTGGAACCGCGTAAATAAGATACATAAAACAATTATAATACTAATACAATTTAAGGAAAAATACGACAACAATACAATTGCCTTTAATTTCTCTTAAACACTTCGAGAGGGATGAAGCAAAAGCGGTCTGTAATTCTAAAGTCTACAGGCGCTCTACCCTCTAGCCTAACTCGTGAGAGCTCGAGTGATGTGTTTATAATTATATAAAGGTATTATACAACTGTCTGGTAAGTGTTAACCGATGATATACTATATTTAGGTGCCAAACATAGTGGATAGCAAATCTGTCAGTCACAACTTCACATACGTCTTTGTATTGCTTCTCAGACGTATACAGGTTATTTAACCTATGGCGAAGTTTCCCTTCGCCTTAGGTTAAATAACACAAATTTAAACCTGCAATATGGACTTGTCAGGTTTTTAGACGTGAAACAAACACGGCTTTTAAAACTATTGTCTTATTTTAGGTCAAGTAAAATAATACTTTACGTGTTCCAATTTCAAACCCAGACTTTTTATAGCTCCAAGATTTCGCTGCAATATACAAAGCTTACATACCTTTGCTTGAGTGCAGTGGACTGTCAGCAGATTTAAAGCTCGCACAGTTTTCATGTACAGTACTAAGGGTCGAATGACTCTTACTGGAAGGCGATTTCGACCTTATTCTACGTGTATTCACGTCATCAATTGCAATGAGCTCTACATCGCTTGTGTTCAATGAATGACGTGTAACAATAACTTCGGGTACTTGGTTATCTTGTAGCTTGGATTTATCTAGAGAAATGACAGTGTTCAAAGTGCCTGCTGAGCTCGCTGTATCGGTCCTCTTGCTGTCCTTCAAATAGGTTACGTGGGTGTCGGCAGTGATAGTATTTCCTGGTATGTTCGTGTGCAATTCGGATAAAGGCTGTTTCTTTGGAACTACTTTTCGTTGATTGAATTGTAGCATATCCGTTACACTTACATTTGACTGCTTGCCTGAGGAGTTCATAAATATTTCATGAGTTGTAATAATAATCATTATTAATGTCAATATATATCCTCACGCCTTCCCACAAGGGTCCCCGAAGGGGTAGGCAGAGGTGTATAGGTAATACCCACACACCCACTTTCCGCCAGAGGTATATAAAGTGCCAACGTGACAGATGGCGAGTCCATCGCCGTTACTCAAGCACGACTATACATTCGCCTTTGAATTTCTTCTCAGACGTATGCAGGTTTCCTCTCGATGTTTTTCCTTCACCGTAAAGCTCGTGGTGTGACTAATCACTGTACTTAAGTTCAGAAAAACTCATTGGTACAGTCGGGATTCGAACTTGCGACCTTTGCGTCGCAGGCAACTGCTCGAACCACTCGGCCACCACGGCTCATTCAATGTCAATGATGCAATAGAGGGCTGTAAGTCCAGTGAAAAAAGTTTAGATTATACCATACATTAGCTTCACTAGATTCTAAAGAGTTCTTCAAGAAGGGTGACCATGACCAACCCTTAGTGCTACAAAGTTTATATTTAACAGTAACCGCTTCCCATCATCGGGCCATTGCTTGTTGCCACCTTGGTGATTTAAAAAGATTTCTTACCTAGATAATCAGCAATCTTGGAGATACTAAGAGAATTTTCCATAGAGCCATCAGTATCCTCGGTTATGAACTTCATTGAAGACTGCAGATTCCGTACCAACAAGTCTGTTGGTTTCATGTTAGATTTTGCCATACTATTGTGGGCAGCAAAATGAGCCACTGACATTGGGTTCAAAGTTAATGAAGCCAGTTTATGAATATTTGCCATATGAGATATAGGATCCACATTTTGAACTTTATTGGGTTCATGCTTTTCTAATTTATTACTGGGTTGGTTTAAATTATGAGCGTAGAGTTCATTTTTCTGTAAGTTATTTGATTGCTGTGCATTTATGGCTGCATGATAAGATTCCTTTTGGGATGAGTTCTCAATATTGCCACCCGTTTGCTTGGACGCATCGTCACGCGACTGTCGGACCGGCACGCAGTCTAGCGTCTGGTCCATTTTGTACAGCTGTTGTTTTGAGGATATTGGTGAAGATTTTATAGAAACTGTCAAGTGGGAGAATAATTATCAGATGTATTATAAGCACATAATGATCAGACTAATTGAGGCATATTTACAGGGACATATCACTATTGCCATATGGTATGAAATGTCGCAAAATTTGTGCATTATGGAGATGCTGATTACCCCTCAAATTTTCTTTGAAATCTATTGACTTCATTTATTCATTTAGAATAAAAAACATCATGTTAACAATGGTGATTGTGTTGTTGAGGTGTGATTGAGCTCTTTGTTACATTTATTTACTATCTTATTTATTTAATATGTGTAATATATAGGTAAACTTACAGAACATTGGATAATATTGGATAAATGTAAGCCATGGAAAACCTAGTCACTGGTGACAATGTTTAGTAAACAAAATGCCAAAAAATACTGAATGCCCATCATATTCAGGGGTGAGTTACCTTCTGTAATACTAGGCAGCATAGATCTATCAGGACTGTCAGTCTTTGCAAGTATTTTCCCAAACTCTGGACATCTATTTTTGAAGTAAGCTCCCACAGAAAGATTGGAATTGTTTAAACTGTGAATTAAAAGGAATAAAATATATCAAACGTAAATTACCAATCCACAGCTTTGAGGGAACCTTCAAATGTTATGTATGTGAAGAAATTCTGAATGTTATGTATAGTTATGATTGAGAAATGGTGTTGGCTTCGCCATCTGTTACATTGGCATCTCATTGAATTGATTTGTTTTCAGACCTATGGAGATTGTGTCTCATTGTTTTCCTTCACCATACAGCTGTTGGTGTGACTAATCACTGTTCTTACGTTCAGAAAAACTCATTGGTACAGTTGCAATTAGAACCTCCAATCTTTGTGTTGCAGGCAATCACTCGGCCACTAGGGTTTGATAACTAACTCCAGGTTTTCACTCCCAGTGGTGAATTTAATGAGACTGTAGTACAGGTAATTTAATTAGCAATAAGTTATGAATGGGCAATTGGTACTACCATCTGCCTGAAAAAAAAACTGCACTGGTTACATAAATAAAAATAAAATACTACTTACGACATAGTATCAGTGAAAACGGTTTGCGTTGTTTGTGCTATTGGCAAAGCTCCTTCTCTTTGCAGCAGTGAAGCCTCATCAGCTGTTAGATCTCTCTGTAACATTAAAATATAAACCATTCTTATATGTATACAAACAAACATAGGCAAATTATAACTTTATAGATATTTTCATGAGATAGACCATTTTTTTTATTGTAAGTTTTTTTTTTTATTAAAAATTTTAATACTGTTTGCAATATTATATGACACTAACTGTGCCCTGTAGTTTCCACCAATTAATTTTTTTTTTTGGTATCTATTTCTGGAACATAACTTATTATCTCTATGCCAAATTTCATCCAATTCTGTTAATTAGTTTTTGCATGAGGGACTTTATAACATTAGTAGAATGAGTTACCTTGGAATGAAATGAATAGTTAGTGGCAATTGAGTGTCTCATAATGTCATGGATCTCTGAGGTCTGCTTGTCCATCTGGCTGGTGATTGAGTCCAGAGCTAGGGAATGCCGGCCCAGTGAATTCTGGGCATAATCATCAGCACCTGTAGACCTGCCTGTCATCTCACCAGGATTAAATGCAGTCTGGAAAAACAACATAAAAAAGAATGAAAGAAGAATATTTATTTGTATTTTGAGAGACTAAATAGACAACATCAATGGGAGTAATGTAAATATTAATATCATCATTAAACATTATTGTAATTTTCATGTTAAGTTCACACTTACAGATTTGCTGAGAGACATATTTCCAAGTATAGATTCTCCAAATGCTGCAACAAAATAGAAGTTATTCCTGTATTGCCTAAATGCTCACATAATTATTTTAATTTGAAACATTGTTAATTACTTACTTTCAACACGGTCCAAATCCAAAATACCTGATGAAGATTCACAGTTGATTGTTGATTTACTTAGGACTGGCTGTTGAGATGAGTGCATGCTAAAAACAATGTGAATATAATTTTCAGTCATAACTATTAGAAAGAGAGGAGGGAGGTATTTGCCCAGCAGTGGGGTATAGAGAGCTATCAAGAAAATAAAACTGTTAACATACAAGCCCCTAGCCGAGACGATCTTTACTTTAGACTTTTCCCTTTACACATTTCTTTGACATTTAGAAAAAGTTCTTGCTTCTCATCTATAAATCTCATGAAGTTTCTTTGTAAGTAGGAATTAAATTGAGCGATCCTTGACTAATAAAGGTATAAACCACTGAAATACTGTGATCAACACATACCAAAAGATAATTACTGGCTATCCAACAAAGGTTTTAGACCCAAAAGGACAAGAACGAACACATCGTTTAGATTTTAGAGGAAGTTCGGTAGACAGTACTCACGTCTTCTCATCGTTAAGCAACATACGCCTCGACACATTAAATGATCTATCTTCAGCTAAATGCATAAGTCTCTGTATTTTATTGGGAGTCAACGGGTTATCCATTGTTTTTTCAATTTTAGTAACTTCCTTTGATTTTGTTTTCGTTGATCGTTACGAGTTCAAACAATTCAAACAGTGGTACCTACTTTTTGGAGTTTGGCGTGACATTTCTGACATAAGATAGCAGTGTTCCCAACTCTCAAAAATGTATCCCCCTAAAGCCTCAATCAAAACCCCTAAAATCCCTACATTACTAGGGAAATCCCCCTAAAAAAAATTGTTATAAAAAAATATGTTTACATAAATATTACATTAAAAATAATCTACACCTATTGGACCTACAAATCAAAAATTCAAACAATAGGTAATTAATTAATTGTTGTTATTGTAAATTACCTTTCAAGTCTGGATCCGTTTTCCACGTCTTGGTATATTTTTGACAGTATTTTCTTTTTTCTTTAAACATGCATTTTAATGCTTGACTTTCAGATGAACGTTATAATGAATCAGGTAAATTAATTAATAATAATTGTTTTCGACAACTTGTACACCTTAATTTTGCTTAACTTGGCAATTGAAAAAAAAAATATTTCTAAGTCATAAAAATCCCCAAAAATACCCCTAAAAAATCCCATCCCACTTTTTTCCCCCTAATTTTGGGGGGAAAACCCCTAAGTTGGTAACCCTGTAAGATAGAATGTGACTTTTCATTAATTTCATTCTTGAAATAATTGTAATATTAAGCTAAAAAATATTTATCTACACTTCATCTACCAAGATTTTTATGATAAGAGACGCTAATTAATAATTTGATTTATAAATAAAACCAAACCTATAACTCGGTGCATCTGCTTTACCGTGTAGAAACGAACTTAGTTTAGTACGAATTACTAAGTATTGCAAGCCCAGAGTACCCAATACCCTGGCAACAAAACTTCAAGTATTAAATAGTAGTGTTTGTAAAACTTTATAGTTCAGATGAATATGTTTATAAGTAATGTAAAATACTAATATTCATATCTTGAATCATTTGCTAAAAGTTATAAAGGTACTACTCCATATAGGCAAATAATTAATCACTAATTTCTGTGAAACTTATTACAGGATGGCAGATTCATCATTCAGTACCTACTTACATACACCTATTTTATTATTTATAATGGGTACAAATAAACACATCATTAATACTTATAAATAGTTGACACTATTTACTAGTATCAACTGTAGTTCGTTGTGGTACATGCATATTTTAATAAATATGACATAGGTACCTGTCATCTTCAACTAATTAATAAGATCACCAATCCTTATTTAATCTGCATAAGTACAAACTGGGAGAAAAGTAAAGCCCTGGAAGCATAAATATTACTATTTATTGAATTAATGGTAATATAGCATGAAGTCACATACCAGTACATTTAAAACTACCCATTTAACCCTCAGAAAGAGGTGTGACCAACCATATACATTATTTCTATGGCATTTTTTTTACAATATTTAATAATATAAAGCATAGCCCAAATGCTGGATTGTAATTATTGTTGTAGAAGACAGGTGAAATAATTTTGAAGTTAACATTTTAACTGTAGTTAATTAGTTTATTACATATGTATACATAGTTACAATATCCTGATCCCTGAACATATAACACTTTAACTTGTATTAGGACCCGTGAGCGGCAGAGCATTAATATCTTTGTTGAGCCTGATTTGCTCATTTATGGCTCTCCAAGCATCGTCCTTCTCTTTTTTAGTAATGAGCCGTTTCTTTTGCTTTGCCGCAACCATCTTCTTGTATGTATCAATACACTCCATATCCACTTGGTCTAACTGCTTTTTCAGATTCAGTCTAATCATCTCTTGTTTACACAGCCCAATAAGGTTTTTAAGATTGCGGCAATTGTCTTTTCGCACAGCAATCAACTCAGTCTGACATTTCTTGATTTCAGTTAATATTTCATCATCAGCAGGGTTTGTCAAAGGTGGTAAGTCCTCTGGGTCCAGTATCCCCTGCTCTACTAGCTCCTTCCTCAGACACTTCTCAAGAGTTAAAGAATTCTTGTAAGTGTTCTTTGTGTTTGTAGTTTGTTTTATTTTAACATCAGGTACTTCATATGGTAATACATTTTCTTCCATGAGCGCTGAAACTAGTCTTTGTGTCAAAGGTCCTGTAATCATGTTTTCATTTGATTTTTCAATCTTCTTACGAATACTTGATGTTTCCGGAGACATGCCTGATGATTTTTGTTTATTGGGATTAGATGCGTTCTGATCTTCTGCAAGGTGCTCGTCAGCCCACACCTCAGAGTAGTGTTTTCCAAGAGGTGGGATCGGTGGAAGGGTTGTGTTACTGTTTTGAACCAACAGTGATTCCAAAAATTTTATATCATCCAAAGTAACAGGAGCACAATATGGATCTACAGAGTTCCAAAATTTGTATGGAATGTTGTTTTTTGGAAGGGCTAGTTGAGACAGTTCAAGTTTTACTGAGTTATCAGAATTCATAATATCATTAGAGTAGTTGTTAGAACCTCCAGACGAAGCATTTGAAAAGTTTTTGTATTTAGGCACTTTCGGCTGGTTTGTTAGTCTAGTATAATCCTTAGTTTTGGTGAATTTATCCTCTTGAAATTTTCTTTTTACTGGATATTGTAACTGTTTTCCGGCCGCTTTACCCTTCTTCTCTCTCTTGGACTCGCTTGTGTCTATACTGTCTATTTCAGCCTGAAAGTATCTTGTTCGGAGTGCTGCATTGGAAAGCAATGACTCCAGTTCTAGTTGAAGATTGTCTAGTTCGTCCATACCAATGGGCTCGTCAGCAGACCTTGCGGCGATAGCGGTGAAGCGCGGCAAATGTACTGCATTATCTTGTAGTTTGATGTAAGGTATAGGGCATGTCTCTATTTTCGTTTTACCCACAGATATAGCACCTGGTATTTTTGGCGGTTTATTATGAGGCGTTATGCCAGGACTCGAAGGCTTTCCATTATCATGCCCCTTACTAGCAAGTCTTCCTTTGTTGTTATGCATCCTTTTCCCCAACATTTCGCTCAAATTTACCCGCGCAAATACTGAGCGAAGTAATACATCATCCACTAGGAGTCACACCCCTTAGTAACTACGACTAAAAACTTCGCCAGTTCTTCATCTATTTATTAAGGAACTAAAATATGTACATCAGAGCATTTAACTACACCACAATGAAGAAATTACAGAAAGTTTTGGTGATGAGAAAAACATTACAAGAATCAATCATCAAAAATTACAACAAAATGGCGACAGTCAGGGCTACCAGTATAATAAATTCTTTATTCAACTTTTTATATTTGGTTCTTGTCGCATATGAGTATTTCTATCTTTACGTGAAATAATAATTACAGTTTTGTTGAAATCAATTACTGACTACGAGAATTATTAAACATAAGTACCTATTAACTAAGTAATTTTGTTCTAGGATCTTGGATTATAATACTCCCCTTAATTTAATTTTTTAATTTTAATAAATTGGAGCGTTACTTGTCTAAATACAATAAGGTAATAACTAAACAGAAGAAATAGTGTATCGCCAAATGCGTGACACTATTTTGGTTTGCATTTTAAGCATTTTTTCATTATTAAAATCTGTGTAAACATTGGCTGTTGTCTGTACTAAACGGAAAGAATGTATTAAAAAATATATTTGTCTGACAGTTCGTACTTCATAATTTGACAAAATCAAAAATGGTGTTCGCGTTTCGGTGCTTTCTTCACGTTATAACAAATTAGTGTGAAGTTCTTCATAAATAAAATGAAACGGTGTTGATTAATGTGATGTGAACTGAATGCAATGTTCACGTTGTTTTGACAAAACATTATTGGGCTTGAAGTTGTGCCCGCTTTCATAACGGCAACTACGATTGTCTGAGGACCTATATGACATAAATGTTGAATGAATACCATTAAAATGAGGGACCTAAACTACAATTGCCCGCTATGTTGTACTGACACTTTTAGCAATAAGCAAGAATTAATAGAACATCTCTCAAATGTCGAGCACAACTTTTACTGTCCAATTTGCAAAAATAAATGGTCATCTTTAGCGCACCTAATTGAACATTTGAACCTTGATAATTGCGAACCTGATAACACTGTGCACACAATTGTTCTAAGCTCTCAGTACTGTGGAGCACAGGGTGAAAATGATGATTGTTCACTAGAAAATTCAAATTGCACTAATTCTCAATTTGGTAAGCATATTTTTTTTAGGAATTACTTACCTTAGTGAAGTAGAAGAATGTAACTGCATATTGCTCTATCCATGCCTTTAATAGAGTGTTATGGTATTGTCTTAATGACTGATATTATAAGAAATTAATCTAACTGGTCTTTCACATACCATACACAATACTAGCTATATCACACTGTATTAACTACAATGGTTTGAGCAGTTCAAGTTTAAAGATAAAGTTGAATTGCACATTCCATTTCATCTGTCCTGTACATATGTATCCTGTATATGGATAATATTAATGACAATTTTGTAGTTTACTTCACACAATTATTTATTAAATCAGGATCATATTAACAAATTGATGCTCAATATTCATATGTCGCAGCCAATATTGCGTTCTATTATAGGTTGTATTATTAAACAAAAAAAATTTTTTTTTTTATAGAACATATGTCCCAAGCTAGTCCACTTGATCAATTTACATCTGATCAAACACAGGACACTCCTGTGAGCTCAAACCAAATGTTTGTGGAGTTCCTAAGCAAAGAGATTTCAAAACCTGTACACAGTGAAGAATTTAAACTAATGAGAGACCCTAATCAAGATAGTGAGTCTTATATTGTAGTGACTGAAGGAAATAGTGACCTGGAGGCTGGACACACTGTAGTGACCAAACAGAACCAGGATGGAACAATTTCTTTGACTACTGTTAAAGGTGAAATAACAGATACAGTTCTCTTTTGTAGTTATTATTTATTCATGACAAGGACATTAGTCTTTCAGTAGAATGTACTTTATTATTTTAAAATAGATTTTGGAATTATGGAAGCCATAGCAAAAATTTATAGGCCCCTATGTCAGTGATAATATTTTAAAATT
Organism: Drepana arcuata; assembly: GCA_016069955.1. NCBI lineage: Eukaryota > Metazoa > Arthropoda > Insecta > Lepidoptera > Drepanidae > Drepana > Drepana arcuata. The sequence continues at coordinate 9,214 of JACCPG010001053.1, read as the reverse complement.
TTATATAAATTTTAAGACATTTATTTCAATGAAGTTATACTGTTCTGACCAAACTGATTGAACTGTTCTGACCGAACTTGATTCCTATCAAAAACATATTACTTAAATTACATTAGGAGCACTTCAATTACATTGGATCTAGTCTAGTGCATACATAGTTTTTACCTTGTTTAGAAGTTCTATTCCTATGTACAAGTAAGTTGCAGGCAACCAATTTGTTCTGAGATTGGTTATATAAAACAATGTATTTACTAATATTGTGTATACTATAGATGCAATGAAGATAGAATATGATCCACTGTTGAGTGCAACAGAAAATGACTTGGACAATCAAGAAGAGCTCTACAGCTGCAATACATGTGGAGTGTCATTCTCTTCGGTTCTTGACCATATAAGGAATTACCATAATGATCAGGAAGTAGTGGTTGAGGTAAAGTGAGCAAAATTATTTACCATTAGCGTATCTGGGGAGTTTCATCATCAAATTTTTTTTTTTTATACAACAAGAGTGGCAAACAAGCATACGGCCCACCTGATGGGAAACGGTTACCGTAGCCTATTTACGCTCACGATACCGAAGTATCACTTGCCCGTTGCCACTCTGTCTTCGGAGAGTTATAGTGTGTTGTCAGCATAATGGGTTTAATCCCTCTGCTTCCAACACAATGTAACAATCCTCCCCCTCCCCTGCTGGGCTGAGCTCCTTACTGGAAACCATATTCACCGCGTAGGAACAACACAAAATATTGTGTTACAGACTTCTATAAGGTGGAGGTCCTGCCCCAGTCGGGCAGCTCCGAATTCGAACGGGAAACCGTTATGCCCTACCTCTCTTAAATGTATGTCTGTCTAATACCTATTTCACATATATATAGAGTTTATTCAAAGGTCATGTCATAATATTTCAGGAGCCCATAGACGATTCAATTCCAATAGAACAAGAACAAATAGACGATGTCAGCACGACAAACGTAGTTGCAGATAAACAAGTCTCTCGGCGCGTCATCACTGATACTGGGGACATTGTCGAAGCGCCGCTCACTGTCAAACCAATTGCTTCATTGCAACCGGACACAGTTGGTGGGTACTCTTGACGTTTACTTAGTAATTTTAAAAACTTAAGGCATTGGAAGTCTAGAGAAGAACGACGCCCTTCTCATGTATGAGGCAGTGTACATATTCTCAAATTCTCATTATTCCCATTATGATTTAGGATTGTGCTATAGTAATTTATTTATTTATTTATTTCAATAAAAATTCAGTTATATGAGGTCCTACTATTTTTTTGTGCCTATATCCTACTTTATAGTAGGTTTTGATGTATGAAAATGAATATGTATATGTATGAGCATGATTAGTATAATCAGAATATAAAAAAACTGTGTTTCTGTATTTTCAATATTAATTACACCGATTAAAATATTATTACATTAATCCGACAGAAATTAAAACAACAGAACTAAAGGACAGTGAAGGACGTGTCTATGGCAGGCGATATATCCAAATTGACAAACTATGTGAAAGTGTCATTCAAGACATCAAACAAGAGGGTAAGCATGCATTCATTATATATTAGTAGAATTTGTTTTATTGTAGAAATACATATATATAGTGTAGTTAGAAAATAATGTTACAAACCTGTCTAAAACCATGCGCCTGTAAAATGTATATGTCACGTCAATAATAATAGTTTTACTTACAGAAGCCACAGGTGGGCCGTATCACAAAGTAGCGCAGGTTATTAACGGCGACGTTAAGGTGTATCAATGTACTGTCTGTAATGTTTCTGTCAGTACACTAGGAGATTTCAAGTCGCACCCTTGTAGGATTCGTAAGTATTCTATAAATCAATATTAATCCACATACTTTGAGGAGAGGGGCATAAAGGAGTTTGAAATGGAGTTGCTCGACTGGGTCAGAAGGAACCTCCTTACAGAAGACCTCAGTCAGAAGACCATTGCTGGGTAGTATTGTGCTGTTACAGTGAGTAAGGCTTTCAGAATGCCACATGGAATGTTGCTGATAGAATATAAATAAATGTTTGCCATAAGACGCGCCATATGCTTCCTTGCAACTTTGGTTATATATAAGAACCAAATAGGCACATCAATCAACGGCGTAGTTAGGTTCCCAGCGGCTCAGAAGCTGTAGACCAAATCCTTTTCTGTTTGCGTTCACGCCATCACTTCGCTGCGGAAAACTTTTTTCGCATCTGATGTCATTGCCACACAAATTATCGCTAGATGCTAAAAAAATTGATTTTATCTAGAGGCGCTGGCTGGTTACTAAAGTGTTTGGTGTTTTATCAAATCAATTCACAAATGACACAGTGAAAGTCCGCTTCGAGCCGAAGTCGCGTCTTATTGCGTCAGTTTGTATTAGTAATATATTGAATCTATATTTTATTTGGTTTTACAGTAAACGTTTTCAATATGGATAATTTCCCATATTATGAGACAATGTGTGAAACGGATTGTGGCCGGTAAACTGTGATATTATGTGTAAACATGTCCTTGTGGTTTTTGTTATAGTAAAGTATAAATGCCCACATTGTCCCGTGGCCTACCACAACTCCAAATCCTTATGCGCTCATATGAAAGTGCATAAAATTAAAGTAGGTAAGCTATCATGTCGTTACTGATTTTTTTTAACGATTTAGCCTCTTAGCTATTGCTTTACTGTAACAAATGTTTATCGGGCTTTTTTCCGAGTGTGGGTTCTTTGTAAATCTAAATTAGTATTTATTTGTGGAGTGGACTTTTAAGCGATTTTTTTTTATACTTTTTGGTCGATTTTAATGTGATTTAAATATGATCGGTTTGGTTTTGTTACAGCTACCCACAAAACACACGTGACTTATGAATGCGAAGTATGTTGTACGGTGTTTCCAACCAATAAATCATTGAAACTACACAAACGGATGCACGATCCTATAAAGTGAGTCCTATGTTACAAGAGTGAAAGCTGCTTTGAATATTCCACATTCCAAATAAAGATTTTTAAATCGTCTTTTTATAAGAGTATTCGAGTTTCGAACTTTCTGTAACATTTACTTTTTTTTTACTAAAGTAAAGTCATTTATCAGGCCAGCTTTCGCGTGCCTTCACGCAGTTTCAGTTTCAGTGTGCCTCTGTAGTGCCTGACAGTGATTAATCTTTCGCAGATCACGTCCCATAGAACCCCCGGTAGAGAATACAGACGGCTCGGAGGTGACCTCTGACCGCTATCTGTGCAGCATTTGTAACAAATTGATCCCACTAGACTACCGCATCATCCACCAGAACTCGCACAAGAGCAGCGACAAGATGAATTGCACCATCTGTAATAAGAAGTTCCACTCGATCGAGTATCTTGAAATGCACATGAATGTACACAGCAGTGATAAGGTTCGATTGTTTTTTTTTTCTAACCAAGGTTACAACACATTTAGCAATGAACCCTCCTCTATGCTTGAGTTTGTTATAAATCGCAAATCTATTACAGTTCTTCACCGATCGTTTCGTAGGTGTACTTGATTTTTTTTATATGCTTTGGTGGCCTAGTGTTGTGTAGTGTTCGTGTACTTGCCGATAACGGCTCTTACACTAAGATTCGTTCGTTTAGTTTGAGAAGAAATTCAAGGGCCATATACCGCCAAGTCGCTCACGGAGTAGAGTAAATTATTTAACAACTATTTTTTTCACCGCCATCAACCCTTCGGTGGCCCTTGTCACTATGTCAAATATTAAAGTCTAATTGCAACACATGTCCATTACAAACATTATTGTTGCGGGCGGGGATTGAACCAAAGAAGTCATAGTCAGTATCTTCCATATAATTAAAGGTTAAAATAAGGACGCAAGACAAATCTCTGCCCTACAACTGCGTGTATTGTCCGCGGCGGTTCGCGCGGCCCCATGAAAAGGTTAAACATGAAAGAATACATACTGGTAAGTGAATTTACATACATGTATATTCTTACATTAAACACGTGAGGCTCGATAGGGGGGAAGGGGGGTTCTGAATAAATCGTGAAATATCACGGGTCATCTATGCCTTGTTTAAAAAACAACTGTGTGTGACTGTTGACGAAGCGAAAGAGCTAAGTAAGAGAAGGGCCTGAGAGAACCTTTGTTAAGAAGTGGCTTTAACTAGGATCCCATATAAAGCCACTAATTACATACATATCATCACGCCGAGTACCTAACGGGGTAGGCAGAGAATATAGAGATATTCTCTGCCTACCCCGTTAGGTACTTACCGAGTACCTAACGGGGTAGGCAGAGAATATAGAGATATTCTCTGCCTACCCCGTTAGGTACTCGGCGTGATGATATGTATGTAATTAGTGGCTTTATATGGGATCCTAGTTAAAGCCACTTCTTAACAAAGGTCAATATGTCGCTATAAATACGTCATCAGAGTACAATAGCTGGTTTTTAATTGTTGATTGTGACTATTTTATATTGCATACGTTTATTATTATTACTGTGAAGGAAAACATAGAGAGGAAGCCTGCATACGTCTGAGAAGCAATTCAAAGGCGTACCTAAATATAGTCGTCCTTACCTCTATAGGGACTCGGCGTGATGATATGATGATGTTATATATAGTCGTGCTTGAGTAACGACGATGGACTTGCCATCGCCGCCATATTGGGTGTTTGGGTGTTACCTGTACACCTCTGCCTACCCGTTCGGGGACCCTTGTGGGAAGGCATAGGATATTATTATTGTATAATATCTGTCTACAAATGTCTATGTGAAATAGGTGAGAAGCCGCACTCGTGTGAGATATGCGGCAAGTCTTTCAGAGTGTCGTACTGCCTCACGCTGCACATGCGCACTCACACCGGGGCGCGGCCCTACGGATGTCCTCACTGCGGCAAGAGGTGATTAATCACTCCCTTCGATGCCCTTCCCTTAGATTATAATATTTCCAGTAATGAGCTCCTTGGGGAGGGGAAGGTATTGTTATATTGCGTTGACAGCAGAGGGATACTCCCATTACGCTGCCAACACAGTATAACCCTCCGAACACAGAGTGGCAACGCAAGTGATACTTTGGTATTGTAAGCGTAAATAGGCTGCGATAACCGTTTTCTATCAGGTGGGCCGAATGCTTGTTTGCCATTCTTGTTGTATAAAAATATATATGTACTAATATAGTTAATGCGAGCGATACACTGCTCGTATGAAACGCTGTGACGCCCAAACCGCCATATAAATGTTGGTGCATTTTGAATAAATAGATAGGATTGTATAAGAACACGGCAAAGCTTAGATTAAGAGATGAAATGTTTTAAGGTGAACCAGCTATTTGTTAAGATTGAACTATGTCAATAGTGAACGAAGTAGCGGGCATTATATGCATTATATACTAGGCATGCACTGCGGCTTTACACGCGTTACAATCTATTATACAAGGCAGTTAACTTATGTTTTTATTGAAATAAATACTTACATACATACATATGTATAATTAGTGCTCAGCTCCTTTGGATAGTAGCCTGATAATTTTAAGCGTATAGTCTTCCTTAAGATATAGGTACCATTATGTAACCATTTAGCTATCGAATGTAATATAATGCTTGAAATAATAAATAAATACCTTGGGACAATTCCACACATATCAACATACTCCCAAACTAAGCAAAGCTTGTGTTATGGTAACGGAACAACGATATATTTACTTATATAGATTGATATATACATAAATGCATAGGACATTCAAGACTAAGGTAGAACTACTCGTGTTCATCACACAAATATCTGCCTTCAGCGGGAATCGAACTACGACTTTTAAGTTTCGCAGGAGCTTTAACCACTAGACCAGACGCCCGTGAAATAGTAGGTATAGTTCACTTAGCATTCCAATGCCACAAATGCCACAATAATGCTTGAAATAAGATTAGCATTCCGGAGCGCGTTCTAAGAAACTTAAAATATGCAAACTCGGCCTCTTTATAATACAGGATCCGCAAGTGTATTATATTTGTTTTCTTTTTTACATATTTTTATTTAAGACAAAGAAATGATTGATAACAGCCAGCCACTGTGAGTCCGCTCGCTGAATTGCCGTTCATACGTTTGCATATCGATTAACGCAGTAATACCATACGACCGACGGTTTTAAATGTCTGTCCATATTATTAGCCACATGGAAGCAGCCGTTCAAAATAGACGTACCTACATTATTATTGAGTTTCAGTTAGCGATGATGTATTTATTTACGTTGACTTCCAAACGGATCCCGTATAGAAAGGTTTGCCCGTCTAATGATAATATTATACTTCAAATATTATTGTTGTGCAATTTATTTGAGGATGGCAATGTTATTTAGATTTATGTTTATTTTAAACTATATAGAGTTGATATATCACGAAGCTTAGATCAATATCCAAAATATAATTTTCCTTCGGGTCTTAAATATTTCTTTAACTCCTATGTAGGGTAATTTATAGGAATCTTGCTAAGTCGGCAACGCGCGTGTGATACCTCTGGTATTACAAACGTCCATACGCGGCGGTAACCGCTTACCATCAGGCGAGCCGCGTGCTTGTGTTTGCCACCCCAGTGGTGTAAAAAAAGTGATTTTAAACCTTATATCCGTTGATGTAAGCTGGTAAATTATTCAACAGGTTCAAAGCTCACAGCGTATTCAACCATCACCTGCTAACGCACTCGGAAGTGCGTGCGTACAAGTGTCCTTATTGTCCGAAAGCGTTCAAGACTTCCGTCCAGTTGGCTGGACACAAGAACTCGCACACTAAGCCCTTCTCCTGTCAACATTGTAATAGGTTCGTATTTGTTTAACTTATTCAATTATGGTAGTTAAATAGGCCAGCTATTATGGGCTAATCATGGAAAAAAGCTAATGCGAAATATGAAAACACTAAATACATCAAAAATTAAGGCCCGGTAAACATCCATACTGAATTACAATCCGTATTTACTTCGTACATCTATAAGCTCGACACAGATGTTAGCAGAATTTCATTGTTTTATATACCTATGTTATTGCTTCACGACGCTACTGATTCAAATGAAAAAGACATTAAAATTCATTTCCTATCCTACACCTTAGTAAACTATTACCTGAAAACTTCCCTCGTAATGGCTTACGCGTGTCGCGGCCAACGCCGTCCGACACTGATAGTCTGGTTCAGCTTTTGGCTACGGCTACAGCTATTTACATATTTGTGGCAAAGTTTGGCAGGCTTGTAGGAAAAGCTTTGAGCTATAACTTTTATGAATACGGTGTTTGTTGTGTGTTAGGCCATTTGCGTCGCTGTACGCAGTGCGCGTGCATACTGAGACACATGCGCGCCAGAACAATCTCAAGTTCAAATGCTCCATGTGCGGGGCGAGCTACGCGCGCGCTTTCGCCCTCAAGGACCACGTGAAGCAGCTGCACAACAAGGAGATCGACGCCAACGAACATATTGTACGTTAAGCTCATTGATTGTCATAACTAATTAAACAAGCCCTTTGCGAAGCCACAGTTAGACAGGGCCTCCTCTCCAACACGCCACGCTTTCCGCTATGCCTATCGCAACCCTTGCCTTCTAGATACCGTAACGATATCGTTCGGTATCTAGAAGGCAAGGGTTGCGATAGGCATAGCGGAAAGTATATTATTAGATTAAAAAAAACTCGAGCAAATATGCGCAGTTTTAATCATGGAATAGCCACCCCCTCCAATACGGTCCTGTGCCAATCGCAACTTTTGATTTCCATACAACATCACTATATTGTGAGATATAAATAAATATGCGTAGTTTTATACCATTTGCCTGAAGGTCGACCTTATCAAAAATATGTAAATATATCCTTCGATGTATCTTACTTCTCGACCTATGTATCTTCTTTAAGATTTAAGTTCTCAACCGATTTCGATAAAACTTGGCGAGAAACTAAATTCATATTGTGTGAGAAGTAAATGATGAGGTGCGATTGGGGTGGATGAGCCTACATTTTTTTACTCGAATCTCTCATCCGGTTAACAGTAACTAGACCTCATAGTTTGCACAATACATAGACTATAATTATGTTTCTTTCCCAGATCGGCCTTAAAGATGATGACTGGATGCAAGAAAATACAAACTCAAATTCTGTTCAAGTACTCAAAACAGATTTGCCTCAAGAGGTAAGAAGACTCTTTCGTACATAATAATGGTTGGTTCTGCATTAAGCGCGTATTGAAGAAAATACAATCTGTCAGTTTATACAACATCATTATAAAAAACTGCAATACTCATATAAGTTAACCAACCTAGTATTTATTTCCTAAATGTGTTTTGTGGCTACTACAATGACTGATTACTCTGAAACATTCATAATAATTGCAGTGATATGAACTTAATTTTTTTTACATACTAAAAAAATACTAAAATCCCGAAGGGATAGGCAGAGGTGTATAGGTAGTACCCACACACCCACTTTCCGCCAGAGATATATTGTAGGTACCAACGTGACAGCTGGTGAGTCTTTAGTAACGATGATCGTTACTAAAGCACGACTATTATACATACGCATTTGAATTTCTTCTCAAACTTATGCAGGTTTCTTCTCGATGTTTTCCTTCACCGTAAAGCTCGTGGTGTGTCTAATCACTACTTAAATTCAGAAAAACTTATTGGTACAGTCGGGATTCGAACTAGCATCTTTATGTGCTCGGTAAAGAAGGTCCCTCATCGCGGCCGGGTTGCTCATCCTTGGCAATAGCAGATTCTTATCTAAATTAGTTTTAGGTTTTGGCGTAAATACCATGTTACCGTCTCGCATAAACGAATATACATGATTATTATTATCAGACAATTACTTTCAGATACCTACATGATGAATCTATTTTATGTTTCAGATCAATGATCTGGACATGCACGCGAACGAACTGATAATTCCTTAATATTAGCCTAACTTCTCCCTGCTATGTATGAGGGGAGAGGGTTCCGAGTCTTGAGTGAGTTTCTATTCACAATCGCAACGTAATCGCGCAAGCGCTGTGATTGGCAAAGAGTATGTAAGACGCCCATAGGTCCGGACTCCTTATCATAAAGAGACAGGTATCGTGGTTCTTACCTGAAATTGCAAAAGGCTGACCGGCGGTTAACCAATCAGAGCGCTGGACACGGCGATGGTGGCAAAAGTAGTTAGATTGTCAAAAAACTCATTAGAGGCGATCAGTTCAGTAGTGTCACACTATGTGTGACGTGATACGTACTTGCTACTCTTCA